>JABFQM010000068.1:0-59285 GCA_022816865.1 Zelostemma sp. ZL-2020 | reverse complement strand
GTTCGGGTTCGTCCATTTCTTGCAAACAAATAAAAGCATTTCCTAAATTCTGGAAATGAATGGAGGTTTTTTAAATTTTGTGTTAATTCATCGATGGTAAACTAATTACATGTCCGTTGCGCAGAATCGCACAGCGCAGTATGTATGGAAATCTGAAATCAGCTGAGAACGAAAGCAGTGACATCTCGTGGCGATGCCGGAATTAAACATGTTCATGTTTCTCTCTCTTCAATCTTCATTCTTCAGTCATAAAATCTTCTTGTCTGCCTCTCGGAACGTGTCAAATTTTTTTACATACGCTACATACACATACGTAATTTTCGCCATTTATGCTGTCATGTGCACTAGAATAGGCGACCTGACCGGATTTTGTAAGTTTTCCGCCGAAATTACATCTCTATTTCTACGGCACGTAAAAAAGTAATTCCCGTGCGTGAAAAATCGTTCGCTCCGTCACCCGGGAAAACACGTACACGTCATTACACGTCAAAGTTTGACACGGAGAGGTTAAATTTTGACATTCGCGTAATTACTTCGCGATTGCGGTAAACTTGATCATTTTAAATAGATCGAAGCTGCCGCCACTTTTCGACTTCAAATAAACGAGAGTTTCACAAGAGTTTCAATAACCGACGAATTAATGTTTTCAGAGAAAACAGAGCCATGGGAGGCGCGTCGAGCCGATACGAAGACCTCAGCAAAAATGTTTACATCGCTCGCTTCTGTGGGAAGGAATCCATCTCGCCGAACGACATATTCTGGAACAGATTTTTGTCGTACAACGTGAGACCACCCTTGACGAGAAATGACCAGATCGAGCTGGATTCCCAGCTCGATTCACCCTGCCAAAACTTGCTAACAAACAATCAAACGACAGGGAATTTTGACTCCTTAATTCAAGTGACTCTCATTCGCGTAAACGAATTGATGTCTTCGAAGCAGGAAGAGAAGTACGCTGTCATTAAAATAACACGCATTAAAACACCCAATATTATCTGACAATTCCTTTCCTTTTTAGCTTAATATCCACTTGGCAAACCTACAACGCGCTGTTTGCCGTGAGATGCATTTTGAAGTACCTCGTAGAAACAGTTGGGGAAGAAGAAATGATCAAACACGTGGAGGCTCATTCTGATCTCGACTCCGTTCAAAGTTCGCTGCCGATTCGCTTGCAATCCTTATTCGAGGCCTTGATAAAGATAGTTGTAGACGTACCGTTGCGGTAGGCGAAATGCGATGCCACGATTTTGATATTAATGTTTGTGATTTTAATGGGATGATTTTGTTGCAGAGACTTTACGTACGTCGTTCACTTGGAAGCTATTAATTGTCTGCTGGTGCTGCTTTCCGTACAATTGTTCTCTCAAACGCCTGCTGAGTACAGTACAGTTTATAGAATAGCTATGCACGAAGAGCTAGCAGCACATGCTCCAGTCATCGTGTGTACTCTGCTGAACAATTTCGCAGAGCAGGGACACGCCCCTCCAGGTTTGCTCCATCAGCACACCGGACACAGTATTGTTTTAAGTATCGCTGGTAATTTCTTTCTCGACATCGAATGATTATGTTTCGCTTCTTTGAAATTAATTGGAACGGAAATTTTTTAGCTGGACTGTGGAACGTTATAACGATGGGGATGGGGCATGGATTAAAGAACGCGCAAGTTTCGGGCGTTGGAAACGTCGAGGAAATGGAAAAGAAACGCGATACGGAAACACCATTAGCTAGTCAAAGTTTATTATTGTTATTGGTCTTGACGAATCACTGGACTTGCTCCAGGAATCCTTATAGGGACGCATTGTTCAATTTTACGAGCAATCAAGGTGGAAAGATGTTATTTTACTCGTTGATTCGTTTTGAGAGTTTTTTTTTAAGTTTTGCATTTTTGCAGATGATTGCCAGGCGTTACCTTCGCGCGAAACAGCAGCGTTTCAATTCAACATTGACAAACTGTACAATACGATTTGCAAGGTACCGAATACCGACGAAGTAACGCTACTTTTGTACATGTTGCTTCACAGGAATCCGGATTTTAAGCAGGATATTATGAAAAGAACTGACATTCAATCACTCGTAAGCACTGGATTTTATTTCGGCAACAAACGTGCTTTTATTTCTACTCTTATTTTTTTCAGGTCATACCAATATTACGAATTTTGTACCACGCGCCGGACAATACTTCTCATCACATTTACATGTCGCTTATCATTCTTTTAATTTTGAGTGAGGACGAAACGTTCAACAAAAGAGTCCACGAAATCGTAAGCGATTTGAGTTTTTAATTTAAGCAAGTTTCAAAACAACGATGTAATTACCAAAAACCTTCGAACAAAACTAAAATATCCGCCAAACTTGTTTTATGTGTTTTACTTTTTGGAAAAGTTACAATTTTATGGATTATTCCTTTTCTCAACAGACATTGAAAGGCGTGACTTGGTACACAGAACGGTCGATCAACGAAATATCGTTGGGTGGTCTCTTGATTCTCGTCGTGATAAGAACCATACAGTACAACATGCTGAAGATGCGAGTAAGCGATAAAATGCAAAACCGGGAATCGGAGCGAAATGAAATCGCAGCGCTTTGAACGAATGTTAAAATTTCCAGGACAAGTATCTGCACACGAACTGCTTGGCGGCGTTGGCAAACATGTCGGGTCAGTTCAGGTCGCTGCACCCTTACGTCAGTCAACGGCTTATCAGTCTATTCGCGACTCTCGCGAAGAAAAACGCGAAATTGGAAGCAACCGTGGGCTCCTCGAATTCCAACTCTTCGACGAATTCCAATGGCAGCGTCAATAACGTGGATTTGGTAACATGGAATGAAAATTTTGCATCTCGTTCCACGAGTTTTAACGCACGCATTGACATTTCGCAGATTCAGGATCTCAAGATTCTGGAGGAAGTTTTGCGGATGGTGCTGGAGATAATCAATAGCTGCCTCACTCACCAACTGGAGCGAAACCCAAATTTGATTTACGCGCTTCTTTACAATCGCGACATCTTCCAACCCTTCAGGGTTCACCCGTCTTTCCAGGATATCATGCAAAACATAGACTCGGTAGAGAAACGTAATCTGTGAAATCAAAAGCGTCTTTTTCAATTTCGTTTTTTAAATAGGTCATCAACTTTTTCTCGTCCAAACTGAAGCGAATGGACCAATCGCAAATCGGTGTCACCGAAGTACTCGCCATGATACAACAAGGAACCAGTCAGTGGTCAAAGGATCGCTTTGTTAAACTCCGTTTGTTTGCACAGAAATTTCCGGAACTGAAGTTCAAATACGTCGAGGAAGAACAGCCAGAAGAGTTCTTCATTCCCTACGGTACACACATTAATCGATACATTTGCATAGACTGTATAAATAATAAATTATACAGAGAAATAATGTGTGTGTTTGTATATAGTTTGGAGCGTCGTGTGCCAAGGCGCGCTGTTACACTGGAGCGCGGAAAATATTAAGTTGTTCCTGCCAAACAGCGGCGAACCAACCACGATCGTTATTTGCTGATACGAATATAAATAAGAGGTAAAAATAACATTGAAAAATAGACTTCTGGAAACTTTCATCCATAAATTTTCCTCTTGTTTTACAGACTTCTCCGATGGCCAGAAGCCGAGGAAATGAAATGTAAATATTTAATTTGCAAAAGAGTCAGCTGGACTTTGCTTTAACGGTAATTCCAACGGTACAAACATTAGTTTTCGATCGTTCTCAGCGCCGAGCGCACGACTACACTGTTTTCTATGATAAAAGCTATTTTCTACGATTATTATTTACTTTGTACATACGAGTAATCATATCAGGACTGTTAAACTATGTTATTTAAGAAATGTATTAATTGAAAAATGTTTAATGCCTGTACATAATTCATGCTGTACGCGTTATTTCCGCGTCAAATATAACATAATTCGAATATTTATACAAACTAATGCCGTGTCTTAATCATGCTCCGCCCTTGGCCGAAAAAAAGTCGTGGATTTTCTGAATGTACACCTTTATTAAACAAATACACTTGACGTCTTAATATTATTTATATAATATATGTCATCGTTAAGATATAGTACTTCATTTTCCTAGCGTGTGCAGTGTGTAAATGCGCTTGTGTGTGTTTATGTGTGTTGCTATTGCTAACATTGTTGTCAAATAATCTCTCTGTTGCAAGGATTAACAAGATAATTTGACATTTCTGTGCGCCATGGGACGACGCTCTGATTAGCTCAGTGTGCCGCGTTGAATTGAATAACAAGTATTGCCCTTAGCTGCACGTTTTATGATTAAAAACACGTAGCGTACAGTAGTATCTTTACCCATAATCATAAATTCCTTATCCACATAATTCATTTTACTCTTTCTTCGTAATTAATCTTATTAGTTAACACACAAACCATCGGTATTGGGAGGGAATTTAGTCAGCTCGTTACAATATTGTTTCTGTTTAGCCTACCTAGTCGGTCATATTTTGCGATTAGTTTCCGTTACAATTTCCACATTATTATTATTCGTATAATTAATAATCGTGTTATTCATATTATTATCGAATCTATCATTATAACACTTAATTCACCGGAAATCGAAATGCTGCCGATTTCTACAGCCTAAAAACTTTTCAAATAAATAATGTTACACGAAAAAATCAAACGCCTTTGGCTTTTTCCTTCTTTGATTCATCCATTTTCCGAAAAACTTGTTTACAATTCATTCGAAAAACTCTTCGATTTTTAACTATACAATTTTATGGGTCCAGATCTTGCCGATTTCGCTCGATCCTCGACCAATTTTTTCTTCTTTTAAACTAATTTTCACCGGTTTTGTTCATCCCTTCTCGTCGCGTTGGCCACAGCAGATGAATTTTCTTAAAAACATGAGAAAATGCCGACTTTCCGTGACCATTCTGCTGCCCCCAAAAGACGACGCGATCGATAACTCGATATACTTTGTTCATTTACACTTTAACGAGGAGAAAGCACGTCGAGCAGTACGATGCTGGGCCTAGTTTCTTGTTTCTTTTTTTAAGTACACTAGATTAAGGGTCGCACGAGTAACCCGCATAAATAACCGCGAAAAAATAAAATAAAAAAATAACCGCTCCGGCGCTTGCAAAGCATCATACAAAATAAATCGTTTATCACATCACCGAGAATATTATCGAATCTTTTTTGCTCTAAAAAATCCTTTGACCCCGTTGGCCCACTTCCCACCCTAAATCCCGGCCGCGCGAGCTACTTTCTACAACTCCTCCTCGAAAAAGTCGACGTTCGTGCGAGAAATCTAGTTCAGTAGATCCGATTAAAACGAAAACTGCGCGAATCGATTTGGAATTTCTCTATAGAGATTGCGGGACGTGATATTACACAAACTGCGCGAATGGACAATAAATCGTCGAATATCAATCGATTTGTAGGAATAATTAAACGGCCATTTACGAATATTCCGACCGGCCGAATGTGCAAATCAAAAAGTTTCACGATTCGTTTAAGCCCCGCGATACTCGGTGCGCTTAGTAATTCAATACTCGGCGAAAATATACATATTTACGTCAACGGCAACTATTTCGAGTCGAGTTTGTTATTTTTTGTCCGTAAAAAAATTATCAAAACTTCGTATTACTGTGCTCGCTTTTGTGACTTTGTGATTACGTGACACGCGTTTGACAAACGATGAGAACAATCGTCGAAAGTGCGGTCTACAATTTAAAGCGCGCTTTTCCTGTCCTTACGTTTTTTTCCCTCATTACGATTTCGCACGCCCAGAGCTCCCCCGCGAGACTTTCTCAGATTTGACGAATTCTCTTATAAAAATGATATGATATGCACGTTGGAAAAATAAATTGTCATATAGTCATTCTATGAATATAGATATACTCAAATATTCAATTCTACGTATTTCATCGATAGTACGTTTCAAGTACTAGTTCAAAGCCCAGGCAGTATTTGTGATTAACTTTGTATAAAATGTTTCATTGAACGTCGTCAATTTTTCGCATCCCGAAATACCACACGCCAATTTTTCAACTCGACCATTGCATTTGTCCCCGAAATCTACGATTGCACACTTTACTCTCTTTTTTTTCAATTCGAACGACGACGACGATTTCTATAATACGCAACAATTCTTGCAGTTTCTTCATTTCAAGTCTCGGAAAGAGAAGAAAGTTAACAAAGATACAGCCTCTAAAAACCAAAAGCTCCGGGATATTCTCGCGCGAATAATAACGAACGCGGTGAAACGATCTCCAATGATTCAACGTAGAAATCGTATCTTCTAGCTCTACGTATACAATATATATTCTCTCTCTCAAACTCTCTCGCATTCTCTCATCTTTTTCTCTTTCTTTGTAGGAGGCATTACGGCAACGCGATGTACACGCAAAAACGACGTATCGGCGATCTGGCGCTTCATCGCAGCTGAAAAATCAAAAGCTTCCCGCGCTCGGTTCACGGGAACGAATACATCGATTTCAAGGCCGAGACCCCGTGTTTGCTTGTACACTTAAATCGTGCGTACATATGTGAAAATACACACAGCGCGTGCTTGGAAAGTAGCTATGAAAAACGCTCGATTCGAAGGCAAAAGAAGCGGTCCCTTGCAAGAAAAGAAAACTGTCCCCAGGAGTCGCTACCGCAGCTGTAAAAAAATATCGTACACGCGGTTCGAAAAGAAGCGGCTGTGCGCCCGTCCGCACATACGTACACACACATTATCGTCCCAAGGCGTCTTCTCTATTACGCTTAACCGGAAAAACTATCGACCTTCATAAAATATATCCTTAATCCTTATCGGGTACAGTTGAAAAATATTGCAGGTTGGTTAGCGACACTTGGGCGGCGTCGCCCAAAATGCCCGACGCTCAAACGCCCTGGACCCTCGCGTGAAGCTTTTTTTTTTAGGAAAGATCTCTCTGTCAAATTCCGTAGTGATTGATATTAGCGTGACGAAACGATTGCCGGAAAGAATGGGCGCGAGATTCGCGTTGGGAAATAACGATGAAACCCGGACTCTGCCCATCACTTTTTTGGACGTTCTCGCGTGTTAAGTAACATTGCGCTCGCTCGCATTTTTCTACCCTTGTAACAACAGCGTACCATAAGTAGAAAGAGTTTAAATATTAGGTAAAGCGTCCCGCACTCTTACAAGTTAAAACCGGCGTTTAAGCAGAGTACTAACGCGACTCGTCGAGTCAATCCTAGAAACTGAATCTACGGGGACGGATATTAATGATGCCTTCGCTATCGCGACTTTATTTACGAAAGATATGAAATCGCAATCTGCCTGGTACTTCAAGGGAGAATTTTGTTGTATCGTTGAAGATTATAAAGCAGGGTGTTCTCTGCCTTCATGCTTTTACAGGTAGAAGGTGATGACTTGATTTTGGCAGTAAGACGTTGCTTAATAGACGATATCCTCCTCCGATTATCGAGCAATGCATATAAAACATTGAAAAAATATCCTCCGAGTTCGCTACCCTTCGGTTACTTTTTCTTTTTTCTTCCTTTCTTGTTTTTTTTTACTAGGTAATGATATAACCGAGACAAACAACACTCTGTTTATAAAAATCCAACCGTCGCTTCAGCCCCGAAAGAGTAACGAGGAACGAAATGTCGAGTGAAAAAGTGTCTTGCATTGCAAAGCCATGCGTTAAAAATGATCAAGTGGAATCATCAAGGATTGTTTTATCTCCGTTTCTATCTCTGTAAAATGTCAGTACTCCCCTTAATACCGTTCGGGTTAATAAGGGATGTATTATCCTGCCTCGTGCAATTTTCAAACGTTTCCCGCTCTCTCAATCAAACGCTAATTCAAAACTTCGAAACTACAGCTAAAACATTATTAAAAATGGCACGAAAAGAATGTCTTCGCCTACAAAAAATTTACGTAAATTTACGTAATGGTAAAAAAAGATTGCGAAAACAATGGATAAGGAGGCGCTGTCAACCTTTGAAAAAATGCACGGCCTCAACGGCGCTTATACCGAGTCCGAGATTAAACATCGCGATGGTCCCACTCGAGATCGTGGGGTACGGTAATGGCGCGATGTTTGCTGCTAATTTCGCATTCATTTTCGCAATCGGTGGTATCAAGGTCATCGTCTCTGATGAAAGAGCCATCCTCCGAGTCCGAACTCCCGGAATCGTCGTCGTCGTCTTCCGCGTCGTTTCTATGGCTTTGCTGGCAAGGATCGTTCTCGTTAAGCCTGTCCATGGGATTAACGGTAATGGCAAGAGCCGAGTCGTCCCAGGCCATCTCGGTCTCGGCGGTGAGTTCGTCGCCGTGGGAACGGCCTTGTTTGGAAGTGCCACGAACCCTCGCGGCGCCAATGACAGCCATCAAAAGGAGGAATCCGATACAGGCTGCGGCGACGATGGTAACTGCGTGACTTCCGCCAGCTCCGGGTGCCCTGCCCCCTGTCAAATGCGTCATGGAGTATTCTTCGCCGATGTCAGCGTGGTGGGGAGAAAGTTGCGCGTGCCCGGGCGCGGGTTCTACCATGCGAGCAACCGGAGGTTCAGCAGCGGGCGTCGAACGCGCTGCCGGTTGAGCCAACTGCGTACTCTTTTCCTTGGGATGAATCACCGCGAGAGTTTGGATGTACTCGTTGCTAGCGAATCGACCGCTTAGTTCGGAACAGGTAAGCTTAAAGACGCGGTCGAGGTAATAAGCGGGTTTTCGATTGGTGTAGGTGATGAAATTCACGAGCTGTTGATAATTGTGCGGGGTATCGGCTCCGGAAAGAACGACGCCGTCGCGATCGATGCGAGCGCTGATCGCGTGGAAGCAGCGCAAAGCGTCTCCTGGTAAACTGAGATTCTCATGGTCAGGATTGAGACTTGGGTAAACGGTGACAGCGCACGCGTCCAATCTCGCTGCCGATCCCGCCGTGACTTTCGCGTCGGGAAAGACTCGCACGCCCAATCGAAAGTCGGTGTATTCACGGGCTACGTAACCGGTGCCGTTGACGGTGATTCCGGGTCGCGGCGGCGGCAGAACGGTCACGTAGGACTGCACGGCTGGTATTTGCAGGGGTCGGGCTTCTAGTCCTTCGCAAACTATCACCGTTTTCAAGCGGAAATTGCGCCGGCCTGGGGTCGGGAATTGACGCGTGTTCGAGTAGCCGATACGACGCAGCAGCGTCTCCACGTTTGTGCGATTGTCGCCGTCGATTCGAAGCTCCGTCAGGTCGGAATTCGTCAACAGTTGAGTTCCTGGCTGGAGTAGATCCATCGGCGGCACGTGAATGCCTTCCTGGCAGCGACGTAAACAAGACAAGACTTCAGGCTTTTCGTTTCTTCCAACGAGAACCGAGAGACCGGCTAAGTAGCCTCGGAAATGATGCTTCGTCTTGTTGTCCGAACCCTGCCAGCAAGCCCCGGCGATGAGAGTCGTGTTGATGCCCTTGGCAGGATGCAGCGGCCAATCATCGATGACCTCCGGGTTTTTCTCATTCGTTTGCCATTCCTCGCCGTCGATGAAAAGGGTGACGCGCGGGAAATCGACCTGGACAGCGAAATAATGCCATTTGTCATCGCAAACTTGACCGACTTTCCAACGCCACTCGGCAGGCCGGAAAATGTTCGGATCGCCTTCCGAAAAGTCGCGACGCAGGAGCAGGATTAAACGGCAGTTTCGTACGAAGAGAGCGTAATGGTGTCGATTCATTTCTGCAAATTATAATAATTTCTGTTAATAAAGAGTTTTCATTCGCTACAGTTTTTTTGTCCGATACGAAATACTTTTAGGAAACATCCAGACGCAGGGTTTCTATTTTTAAGCGTCTATTTTTAAGGGAAATTACTCCGAGCGCGTGTCACTTCTTTTTCAGAGCGACGACATCAAACTCCCATTAAAATTTTACCAATTTCATAAACCCGGATGACTGAAAACACGAACATTGCTTGGCGATAATTTCGTGACTGTAATTCTGATTGAATACTCTTGTAATTCGCAGGGGCTTAATTAAGCACAATTAATCGTTGGACGCGGCAACGGAAAATTCGCTCATAATTTTTACGACATCCTCATGCAAATGAAATCTGCGCGTTACATTCATGTCCCATCGCGTCATTAAATTTCGAGCGTCAGTTACTTTATGTGCACGTTATGCTCGTTACGCTAAATTTATACACGCAGTTTCAACAAACGATGTACTTCGAGACACGTGACAAATTCATTCTACAAAATAATATCAACGCGTTGCCCAAAAATATTACAGTCAATACAAAATTATGCCAAGTTCCAGTACGACCAGAGCTTTTATTCTTTACAAAATAGAATATCAGCAAAACGTAGCCTTTTTTCCAATTCCTATTTACATCCAAGAACAATCGTCCAATTGTTTCCAGAAATACTTACTATGATCATCAGCAGCGCAAAGAATATGTTCCTTGACGTGGGGATCTTGCCTGGGTCGAGGTCGGTGCTTTACCCAAACGCCAATGGTAAACTTTTGCGCCAGGGAATGATCAAGGACGTCGTTGGGGATGATAGCAGCAGAGCTGACTCCGTCGAACTCGAATATCTCGTCGGCTTCGCGTCCCTCGTCGCGAGAAAGCGACGCGGTCCAGGGTGTACTACTTCCAGGAGTCGGAAGGAGGTCGACGCTGTCGCTGGACGCGCGGCAAATTCTCCTCTGGCTCCTGACGCCATAAGTGTCTCGGTCGCATCCTTTTCCAATGTGGTCGGTCGCAAGGGTCAGGGTCGTGCGGAGATTTTGCACCGGACACGGAGCATCGCAAAGCTCGAGTCTCACGGAGGGAAGCAGCGGCTGGGAACCGGCTCCCGCGGCATAATCGACTCTCTCGGGAACGCCTCGCCAGCCGGGGGAGCATACTCTGTTGACCTTAACCGTGACCATCGCCGGAGCCGACTGTTTCATGCCGCAGTCATAAGCGACCACGCTGAGAATGTAATTATGCGAGCGCTCGTAATCCAAGGGTTCCGTGTTGCGTATCGCGCCCTCGTTGTCGATGACAAAGGGCTGGTCGCCGGTTAGGATTTCGTACTTGCAGACATCACCGAACTTGGGGGTGCAATCTCTGTCCGACGCCTCAACGCGCACGACTTCTTCGTAGAGTCGACCTTCGTCCACGGTGCTCACGTACGCCGGTTGCAAGAACTGCGGCGCGTACTCGTTCACGTCCACCACTGTTATGTGGACCGTAGCGCTGAGAAAGAAAAAACATTTTGTAATTATTATTTATTCCATTGGAATAAAAGTAATGTGAAAATCGGCTGATTCGAGTGTCGTTTTTTCAACACTAATCGGAATTCGTTCGACGGTGCATAAAAGGATCGACGAAAAAAAAAGAAAAAGGGATTGTGATATTCGGCGTAAAATGTCAGGCAATTGGAAGAAGCCTTTCCCGCGATTACAAAGTCGAGAGAAATTATTCGAGCAATCTCCAAACTCGACGCGCTGTTACAACTATGCATGCCAAGTTACGAGTTTCCCCGAGAAGCTCGTTCCGTTGATTGCGGGTAACTTTAGAAGCCGGGGAAGAAAAAAAGCGTGCTCCTCGATCTTCGCTTTTTATTTGCCACGGAAAAATGGCTGAAAGTAATGCGACGTTCGCGAACTTGCGTGTACGTCTCCGATTACATGGAACGTACTTCTCTGATTGTGCCCCGGTACAGCCTACCGCGGCGATGTCGAATTTGTAATTCCGTCTTTTCTCGCAGTTGAGGACGCGCGTCGCCCTGAGTTCCGCGACGTTTTTTTCCTTTACGAGGATATTGAAAGGCGCTTCTCCGTGGTGTTTGTTGGCGATTCGGAAGGAGCAAACTAAAGCGCCCACAGCTCGAATTTGCGGCGTGACCTCGACCAGCGTCTCGTTCTCCTTAACGAGGCCATGGTACCCGCTCTCCAGGTTCTCCAGGTCCAGTCTCGGCACTGAAAAAAAAGAAATCGTTAAAACGTTGGAAATGTTTTCCTTGTTTCGTTGAAAGAATCTTGCGCCGGCGAAACACCTGCGAACTTGCGTAATAAACGCGTCTTACCCAACGCAAAAAAAAGCATTACTCGGCGATATTTCATGCATATTCATCGAATCTCGCGTCTCTTTCAACGTTTTAACCGAGGCGAAAAACGAATTTGTGTCGTATCGATTGCTTTGACCGTTTTGTGAAACGAATGAAAGCCCGAATTAATTGAGGGTAGTAAATTCATTATTTCTCTTCGTTTGACGAAAAATTGTATGAATAGTCAAGAGGAATCGCCCGCGTTATCGTCGACTGTTTTATCATAGAATCCATATTCAAGCAGGCAGATAGAGCGAAATGCGGAGTATCCGAAAGCGATACTTTTAAAGAGATTCGCGGGGAATTTAAAACATTGAAAAGAAGAAACTTTTCGCCGCTTTCCAGGACTTTTCTTTCTTTTTCTCGTTGAAGGAGATTGACGGAGTTGAAATTCAAGTATCTCTGATCAATCATCGACGGCGACGGAAAGATTATGTACTTTCGAAGAAAGTCGGCAAAAATGGACCGGAATATCATTTTTCTTCCGACGCAGCTCGAAATACCAAAGTTTATCCCGCGTCGAATTTCGAGGGGAATGAAAAGATCACGTCCCCGATTAAAAATCGAACTTCGTCCCGAAGTTAAAAAAAAAGAAAAAAAGAATTCGTTAAAATATACTTGAATCTCGAATGAAGCAATTACCGGTACTCGATGATAACGAAGTGTCAATTAGGATAACGATAATTTTCCCGCTCGATCGATGCACCGTTAAAAGTTCGAAAAAGCGCGCGCGTTAAAGGGTAAAAAAAGTGCCCCGGTGAGTGAATATCGAGTTTCCAAACGAGGAAAACAAACGGCGACAGCGGCATTATCGACTCGCATTGTCGCCCGATCATATGACCGACATGTCAAACGCTTTGACACATCGTCCGCGTTGTAACAAGGCACACATATCCCAAACAGAAGCGTAGAGTCTGAAAGCGCGTATCGATCAAATGTCGGAAATATTTCGTCGGGGAATACCTAGATACGCGAGGGGACGAAACCCCGTTGGTGGCTAATGAAAACGCCATAGTAGGTCGAGCATTGCAGGTGCTGTTTCATGCCCGAGTGGTAGTATACAACACCTGCATAAAACGGCGTACTTTGACGAGGTCGAAAATGCGCGATGGATCCGGGATACGAAAATCGATCGCGGAATCAAGCTCGATTCGAGCAATTTCGGAAACGTAATAATGGTCATTGAAACGAAGGAAAGGCAAAAGGAAATGACATCACCTCCATGATCGTTGATGGAGGTCGGTGCAGGCTCTCTCGTGAGCGCCTGCGAAAAGCCGCACGCCACAGCCGCGAAAAACACTACACACTTAAGCGACATGTCTTGCTTCGCGGTACTCGTCGATTCGGAAGAAAAGCGCGATTAGAAACGCATCGCGGCAGTAGCTCGATTCACTTGATATGCTTGCGACACAACAGGATCGTAGACTGAAAACGACACCATACATGCACGCACGCACACTGGGCGCACACTACCGCGCGCGGAGTCAATATTTGAGGGGGATATCGATTCGACAAAAAAGTAGTGCCAATCCAGATTCAGCGCAGCGCTGCTGCTGCTGCTGTTCCTCGTCCAATGGATGGGGAGAGCGCGCAAGAGCGGCGATTACGAGTGACGAGGACGAATCTTTTGGTGAATGGGATTGTTTATTTTGAGAGACCGTCACTTTCCGCGATAATCAAGAAGCGAAAGAGGCTCGCCGAAACTCTCGCTCGCTTGACCTATTTGCGGCAAGGGTTTTCAGGCCTGCTATGGGGAGGCGCTGCTGTAGCCATGAATCACGCGCGAAAATTCCGCGTTCGAAATCCATCGCATTTTTTTTAATTTTTAGGACTTTTGAGGCACCGATCGACGACGAATGAATGTTCCAACCTTTCCTTGTCTTGTTTACAAATAAAAACAATCGTTTTATTAATTCCTAAAAAGTTTTATTTTTCGAGAGTCCTTGATAAAAAATTCCTTCTGTTTTAGTATTTACATGCTTACAATTGACAATACGCGATTTACAGAGGATAATTAAGGAGCACATCCTGCCTCGCCAGCTCGAGCAACATGGGATCGTCGAAGAATTTGTTAATGGACACGTCTTCGGAGAGTCCTTTGCGCCTCCGTGTTTTCAGCATGAATTCTCTCGCGAGATGAGTCGCTGGTTGCGGTTCCAAGGGCCTGATCGTGATGCTTTTGTCCAATGGATCGCCAGGCACGATCTGCCAGTGATGGAAAACTGACAAGCAGAAGGCTTGTCCCTGCGTATGCGTCCTCAAGTCGGTTTCGAAGCCAAAACTGTCGATCGCTGGAATGAAAGCTTTTATCGTGTACAAAGGACTCCCGGGAACTGGTGCATCCTGCGTCACGTGACCTCGACGTTTCGCCAACACCGTGTAAACCGCGGAGACGCAATCCGCTGGCGCTTGAACTTCGACGAATAAATAAGGTTCCATTAAACGCGGAGTCGCCATCAGGAAAGCCGAGTACGCGACTCGCCTCGCGGTCGGGATGATCTGGCCACCTGAAAAGTCAACATGGCATTCCATTAGGCATTATCGAGAAAAAATTGTATAATTGTAAAATATGATTGATCAGACTGTACAATTATTGACCTAAGATACGTCAGATTGACTCGGAGTATTTTACAATCTTTGTATCATTACTGGTCAATTTAAAACTTTATTTAATGTGTTTATGTCAATTATTGTGTAAGTGATTTATAACGAGGTAAAATAGGCATGAGAAATTTCAAAGCACAGTGATAAAAATACAAATGCCTGGGAAAAGATAGATATAAAATCAGCAATGTTAATCGGCACAATATTTGAGAAAAAATTGATTCCACGTTTGGCTATTTGGAGGGTAGACCTTTTTAAAGAAAATGCTTAAAACGTAGAGGACTCGCCTCCCCGATGCAACGGTTCCTGCGCGATGACCGCGTCGAGGATCTTGAATTTGACGTTTCGTATGGGCTCTTCGCAAAGCGGACCCTCGCGAGTGCCCCACTGGAATCCCTGAACGATCGCGTCCTTCGCGCTGTTCAGCAGCGACTTGTCCACTTCCGAGGGTAGCGTGTCGTCGACAAGAATGTTCGGACCCGTCGAGTCTGGCCCAAAAGCCCAGATGCTTCGAGCGGCGAGCAAATCCCAGTCATACTTGGTCTGGAAAAACTCGCCGAGGCGTCTCCTGCGAGATAAAGAGAAACCAGAATTATAAAAATCAGCGACAACATTTCAAGTTTCGGCATCGCTCACTTGTTCCACGTGATTTTCACGTGTTCGGCCTCGATGTCTTCCGCGAGTCCTCGTTCCAGTGGTTCCGCGATCATGGTCAGTTTGTTCTTTTTGTTCGGTGTCTCCGCGAAACACTTCAGGGAGCTGGTCTCGACCACGGTTTCCGCGAAAGCAACGACGGGATCCGCGACTTTGATGTCGATCTCAGAGTACATGCGGCGCAAGTCGTGCATGGCGCAGTCCAGGTACAACTCGCCGGTTCCGAGAACCACGTGTTCCCCGCTTTCCTCAACCCTGGTAGCAAGCAAAGGATAGCTCTTGTTGACTTTTCTCAATCCGTCAAGCATTTTCGGCAGCTCCGACGGGTTCACCGGCTCCACCGCGATCTTGATGACGCTCTGGGTGTTGAATTTCAGGGGCCTAAAAATGTGCAAATCTTTCGAGTCTCCAAGGTCCGTGATCGTACTCGTTTTCACGATCGGCCGGTCAATTCCCTCGATCAGCACCCAGTTTCCAACTGGGACTCGGTTCAACTCGATGGAATAACGCGCCTCGCTGATCCACAGTCTACCGACGGTCAGAATTCTCGAGTCTTCCTCGTCCGCGCGAGAGTACGCTTCACCGAGCACGCGCACGCGCTGACCAGCTTCCAGAGTTCCGGACATCACTCTGCCAAGGACGACGAAGAGGGTGCAATCTTCGGTAGGGTACATCTTCGTACTATGGATCATCAATTGTCCCTATTTACAAAGAAGAAAAACTCGTCAACGGCTGTTAAAAAATTAAAACTTGGCTTTTTCCTTCGAGTTCGGACTTGCCTCCGGGTCACAATTGATCATATCTCGAGCAAGTGGCGAGTCTATGGGACCGGTGTAGATGTGCTGAACCTTGGTCTCCGCGTGCGCGCGAGGACTGGGAATGTGAGAGACGCACATGTCGACCAGGCCGCTCAGATCTCCCAGAAAGCGAGTGCACACCAGCCGCAGCAGGGGCCGTATGTTCATCTTCATTTCCTCCGACGTCAGACTTATTCCCAGCTCACAGAGCACTGCAAAATTGTACGTTTCATTAGCAACGGTCTAAACATTTGCAAACCGAGATTTTACCATCGGGCAATGTCGAGTCGACGTCCCCCACCACCTGAGCAAATATTTTGTAAAGCGGTTCGAGTATGAACTCGATGAAGCTCCTCTGAGCCGTGTTGTGAGGCGGCTTCTTCGTGAACTTCCGTGTCTTCGTGTTAAAATAAACGTCTCCCCAAAGCCGCTTGGCGAATTCGGTGGCGTTGAGACCCGGATAATTTTTCGCGTAGAGCGCGGCGAACGATTTCAAGTTGAAGCAGACATTGTACTCCGAACTGGCAAAGCATACGTTCCCCAGAGCCGGTGACACGAAGATCGGATTCTCCGAATCCGAGTACATCGCGATCAAGCCATTGATTTCTTCAATGATGTGCCGGAGTTTGTAGTACGCGTCCTGCGGCGGCAGCTTTAGCTCGAGAACCAATCTGTCGATCTTGTTGATGCATACTGTCAGTGCGATCTTCTCCTGCACCGCGTGCTTCAGGAGTCGCTCGGTATTCAGCATGACGCCTTCGGCCGCGTCAACCATCAGCACAGCGCCGTCGGACAAGCGGATCGCCGCGGTCGCTTCATCGGAGAAGTTGACATGACCAGGCGTGTCGAATATATTTATAAGATAAGACTTTTGCTTGACATCTTGGAGCAGCAAAGTTACCGGAGTGGCTTTCGTGGACACGCCGCGTTGTTGTTCCGTGATCAAGGTGTCGGTGTACCTGAAAGAACATTTTCGTCAACTCGTATCAACTTTTGCTTCATTTTTATTGTATTTCACCTCAGAGGTTTTTCGTCCGTGGTAGAGTGCATGTAAGGATGCGTTTGTCTGATAAGGCAGTCGACCAGAGTAGTTTTCCCGTGATGCAAATGACCCAAAAGCACGACGTTTCGGATGAGGTCCGGGGCATCCATCATGTCGGCAAGAAATTCCATGCTGTAGGTCATGTCCGGCAGCTGTTGCTGTTTTATCGCGAATTTAGGTCTTCTCGTTGGGGCTATGAGAGGCTTGTCCAGGGGCTGAGCATCTTCTTCTTGTACCAAGGTCTCCACCTGCGAATTGTCAAGGCCATTTTATTATTTTTGTACTGCAAAATAGGAGTGCTAAGTATGGCGTGTTTTCACCTCGGGGCCATAAATTTCCAAGGCGCTCGGGTAATAACGTTTATCCTCGTGCAGCACGACTGCCATTGATCCTGGCTCCGACTGATCCCGCGTTTCATCTTTGTCTTCCTCCATTTCCTCGTCCG
The DNA here is from genome assembly GCA_022816865.1 of Zelostemma sp. ZL-2020. NCBI lineage: Eukaryota > Metazoa > Arthropoda > Insecta > Hymenoptera > Platygastridae > Zelostemma > Zelostemma sp. ZL-2020. The sequence continues at coordinate 41,728 of JABFQM010000068.1, read as the reverse complement.
ACCTTTCCCCATTGTCTCTGTCGTCTCTAGCATTTCCATAATCGTCTTCATCTTCGCTTTCGGACGCCAAATCGGGACCGATGTAGTTCCCGAACTCGTCGTACAAATCAGCATCCATAATTGTTTATCTTCTACAAAAAAAGTTTATTATTGTTACTGGAAAAAGTAAAATTAGAATTTGGAAGAAATACGATGTGTGCTTCTCATGAATAAAGTACTATTTTGGTGTTGTTCGAAACAGTGTTCCCAGTATTTCCAACGATCGTGGAACGTAAACAAAATGCAACACGAACTTTATTTACGCTGAATTAATCTACCTTTGATACTTCGAAGTGGTATTGTACACTCGTTTTTATTTTCCAAAACACGGAAAAGAAGTTTTTATTGATAAAATAAGTTTTAAACGCACATTTGGATAGAGGTTTTTTAGTCGCGTTCGTAGCCGTTTGTAGCAACATTTAGGTTAGGTCGGAGCACACCGACACGCCACGATTTAAGAGTGTGCGTCCATCCACGGCGCCGGCATGGAATGGAGAGCATTGGTCGTGTTTCGAAGTGTTTTGAATTTCTGAAAAAATAAAAACATTATAAACATGTTTAAAAACGTAGTTGTGGGAATTTCGGGAGGCGTTGACAGTGCCGTTGCCAGTCTCTTACTCAAAAATAAAGGTACTTTCCACTCAATTCGCTTCCCGAAAACTTTCAAAAGTTCGAAAATTATTTCTCGTAATAAAATGTTGTAGGCTTTAACGTAACGGCGGTTTTTATGAGAAATTGGGATATTGCCGACGAAAAAGGGGAATGTCAATCCGACAAGGACTACGAGGACGCGAATTGGATATGCAAGAAATTGAAAATTCCCCTTCTGGAAATCAACTTTGTCAAGGAATATTGGAACGAAGTTTTCAGGTATCGTAAAAATAAATAAATGATAAAATTTCTCGTTTATTGACTTTTTGACATTTCAGTTACTTACTGGAAAGCTACCAATCAGGCGAAACGCCAAATCCCGACATTCGGTGCAACAAAAGAATCAAATTCGACAAGTTTTTCGACTTTGCGAGGCACGATTTGAAAGCGGATGCGATTGCCACGGGTCACTATGCCAGGACCAGTTTTGGGCCTTACTTGGACAATTTCAAAGAGAGCACGAGTAAAAATTACAAACGGCAATTTCTTTTGTAATCGTAACATCGCTCTCTTTTTTTTAGACACGCATCTCTTAGCAGCGGAAGATTTCGAAAAGGACCAGACATTTTTCCTGTGCCAAGTGCCTCAAAAGTCCTTGCGAAGATGCATGTTTCCTCTAGGCAATTTCTTGAAAAAAGACGTCAAGAAAATTGCCATGGAAGCAGGACTGGCACCCGTAGTCAAGAAAAAGGAAAGCATGGGAATTTGCTTTATAGGAAGTCGAAATTACCAAGAATTCATTAGCGAGGTACAAACATTCCATTACAAACAAAGGCTTAAAATAATTACAACCTTCTCATTCCAAAGTACATCGAAGACAAAGCAGGGGACTTCCTGGATCTAGAAACTGGCTCGGTCGTTGGAAAACACAAGGGAATTCATCACTGGACTTTGGGGCAAAGAACAGGATTGGCTCCGCACGCTTACTTCGTGTACTCGAAAGACATACAAACAAACAACATTTTAGTGGTTGGGACTTGAACTAGAACGAAAAGATGGAACTCCTTTTGCTCTTATTAACTCGCTCCATCGTTTAGGTTCGAGGTACTCATCACCCAGCTTTGTTTACAGAGCTGATGGTGACTTCGGAACCGCACTGGATTTCGGAAAAGCCCGAAGAACTGCAAGAAGGGAATGTGCTGCGTTGCAGTTTCCGGTTTCAGCATCAGGACCCTTTAGTGCCATGCACGGTGTTCCAGATGAAAGATAAGAGACTGATTATTCGACTCGAAAAACCTCTCAGAGCAATCACCAAGGGACAGGTGAAAAAAGAACGAGTTTTTTCTTATTCGGAGTTTGAAAATCGATTTGTTTTTCAGTACGCAGTTTTGTACCAAGGCGAGGAATGTTTAGGAAGCTCGATAATATCAAATCCTGGCCCATCTTATTACAACTTGAACAAAAATGTTGATTTGAAAGATAATGGGAAGGAAAAACAACAGATGAAGGCAACAGTGTAATTTATTTACATTTTTTATTTACTGTTGAGGCTGACAAATAAATACGTTTTAGACCAAAGAAAAAATCTTGTATCTGGGATGCTCGAGAATCAGAGAATCATTCGTTGCTAAGAATTACTACTGTTTACTCGTATTTATGCTTTATGTCCTTCCATTGTTTCTGCAATGAAAATAGTCGGATTAGGTTTGTAATTGAATTGCATGCATTTGTAAATGTACTTACGCCTTTATTTACGTAATCAAAAATTCCCTCCGATAACATGTCGAAGGATCGTTCGAAAAAAATGGAGCTAGCGACGATGGTGAGAACGAAAGTCGACGTTCGCTTGTACACCGTGTTGTACAGTAAAGACGCGATTCCTGCCATTTTTCACCTGCAAAAATAATATTTGCCTTCAACAAACGATATTTTTTTACAATTAGTGACAAATGTAACCTACTTTCTTACGTAAAATTCACGTAAAATCGCAACAACAGAGACTAGCAGACAAGAACAGAGAACAGCACGAACTACGCGTTTTCGAGATGGGCATTAAATGTAGGCAGAGGGCAGCAGTTGTCGCCGACAAACCGTGCAATACCGTGCGTGTAATTATACCTACGACAAATTTGATATTATTTTATATACGGTCTTTGTTTGTTTTCAAATTCTCAAAGTTTGCGATTATCCGACATTCCGAATGAAAGCTTGGCAGTAATAGAAAAATAATTTACTTGTAGCGTCATCTACTGTATCATCTCCATGTTTTCGGAAACGATAGCTTCTCCCGGCAAATTTCCGCCAAATGCTTCTGTTTTGATCGAGTCGTTATTTTCGTTATTAAAATAATTCGGCAATCATGAGCGTTGCCGAGGCCGAAACTGTCAGCGACTTGGTACACAAGCTCATCGTTTCGCTGTGCGGGGAACAAAAACAAGGTAAGGTTATGTACGACAGTTTCGTTTCAAAACAATTCATTCATATTTGTTGTTTACTCGACTGTCAATCCAAATTTCCGTTAACGCGTCAATATTTCGTTCTATTACTATCGCAACTTTACATTGTTGACCAGAAATGATCAAAAACTTGGAATCGTTCGTAAAAAAAATTAATTTTAATCTCATAACTTACGAGAATTTTTTATTATTTTCAGATGTTGTACGCCGTTTGCTGCGTTTTTCGCTTCGGCTACTTTCCTCGAGTCAAGGCACCGATACGTTGCGAGAAGACGAAGTATGCATAGCGAATCGAATAAAAAGTAAATTGTCGTCGCAAGAAGCTGTGCAATTTGACACACTTCACAATGAATTAAAAGACGGGGTAATTTTTCTTTATTTCGATAGCAAAATGCAATTTCTCAAATCTAAATACATGTTTTTCTCCACAGCCACTTGCAAATCGCACCAATGTTCTTATGTTTCTCCTGTACCTGGGTCGAAACAGCGAAAAGACTTGCGATAGACATTTCTCTTTTCCGGAGGCAAGAATGGGTGCTAGTTTGCCTATAGCATCCACCAGCGGTAAGAAAAACAAGTGAAATAAACGTAATCGATGATTCTTGATGAAGCAAATTTGTAAACAGGTCAAAGTTCACAAACTTCTTATTCGAACGTCCAAGTCGTGCCATTGTCGAGTAGCGAAACGAACATAAGGGGCTGGTCGCCGCACCCAACCAGGATATTCAACGAAGACTGTATCTCCGAAGATGTGCTGGTCCAGGATTTGATATACTCCTTTCAAGGGATCGAGGGCAGAGTGCTGAAGTTGGACCAGAATAATGGTTTTCATATAGACCCTTCTGCAAAGGTCAGCAGGTGGCACAAACAGGCGGTTCTAAGACTGAGCGAATTGGGATATCTGTATAATGTGATAACGAGCAGCTTAGACAGAATAAGCAAGATCAGCGCGGGCAGAGTCGCCGATAGTTTCATTGCCGCGCTGCACAAAGAACTCTCGGAGTATTATAGATTTATTGCGATTATACAGGAAGAAGTAAACAGGTATAATTCAGCAAAGAATAAAAAACATTCGCAATTGCAACTTACTATTTCTTTATCCTTTTTTTCAAAGGGCTCAAAATTCCATGGGATTGGCTAGTGTGACACTGTCGCATCTTCATCTGTGGGCCTACGAACCCTTGGAAACTTTAAAGTGGCTGGCAAACATCGTGAACGCTGCCCAAGATCGAAAAGGTGGAGCGCTGGCCTCGGCGATCTATGAATTTAGTCACCACGGCGATCAGAATGTTCAGAAACTCATCAAGAGGATTTTAGAAAGCGTCTGTGATCCTTTGTACGGCATGCTGATGCATTGGATCATGGATGGCGAGCTGGACGATCATTTCAAAGAGTTTTTCATCGAGTCATGTGCAAATGTCACCGGCGATAGAATGTGGCATGAAAAGTACCAGGTCCGCGATTCCATGGTTCCCTCGTTCATCAGCATGTCGCAGGCTAAGATGATCTTGGGGACTGGTAAAAGCATAAATTTCCTACGCGAGGTTTGCAAAGACGTCACGCCGTTGCAGGGTCGAAATGCCGAAGCTTTTAAAGAGTCGAATGGAAAGTACAATGGTAATATTTTACCTTGAATTTAAATTCGTTTAGAAAAGATGTAAATGTTTAAGAGCCGTTTTTCAGTGGAAGCATTTTTCGAAATGGACCCGGACGGTCGATTGCAAACGATGATGGATGCGGCTTACAAGGAAACTTCCGCTCGAGTCGTCGAGATTTTGACGAAGCAGTATCAACTGATGGATCATTTGTCTGGGATTAAGGGATATTTGTTACTCGGCCAAGGACATTTTATCCAGCATCTGATGCATTTGCTGCAGTGAGTAATTTTTGCGCTTTGCAACGTAACGTCGTGTACAATCCAACATTTTCAGGCCAGAGTTGGATAAGCACGCGAGTTCGTTGTTCCCGCATAATTTGACTTCGATTCTGGAAACGGCCATCAGAGCTACGAGCTCGAAACTCGACGATTTAGATGTTCAGCGGAGGTTGGATGTCAGATGTTATCCAGCCGCGGAGAACGAGACTGGATGGGATATTTTTGTCTTGGATTATAATGTCGATGGACCAATCGGAACGGTAAGAATATTTTCATTTCCTGTTTTCGAGTTATAAATTTACTGATCTAAATTTTACAGATTCTCGAGCCGTGTCGGCAAAAGTATCAAACGATATTTTTCTCTCTGTGGCGAGCGAAGAGAATGGAAACCATTTTGTCGCAAATTTGGAAACAGCAAACTACGTCGGCGAAGATGTTTAGGAAAATGCCTGAAGTTTTGTCGGTTCACAGCTACATTCATTTGATAACTAGCAGTATGGTACACTTGGTTCATCAAATGCAGTATTATTTTCTGTTCGAAGTAAGCGAGGCTTGAAATAGAACGCTCGTACACAATGAAATCGATACATATTATTTGTCTTTTAGGTGATCGAATGTTCTTGGGACGTATTTACGAAACAAGTCGGTCAAACCTCTTCTCTCGATGACATCATTACTGCGCATGACAATTTCATTGAGTCGGTATTACGCGGCACAATGTTGGACGAGGAATCGCAGGTAAAATTTAATTCGAAAGCAACAATAAATGTAGGGTATTAATTTTCCATATTTTTCAGGGACTGAAAAACCATTTGCAATCGGTTTACGCTCCCATTTTGGAACTCCAAGCCCTCGAAGAAACTTTTCTGGCTCGAGTTACTCGGGAGTACGAGTCGCGATTACAAGCGGAAAAAACTGTTGAGAAATCGAATGAGCAAGTCCAAAAATGGGGCAAAACTAAGAGGTCGGAAGCAGAATCTGCCGAGCGACAAACCGAGTTCACCAAGTATCTCAGTAATTTGGGTAGACAGTTGAAAATGCTCTCGAACAAATATCAGGTTCGACTTCTTTCTTTCCAAAAAAGTAAATCGTTTACAAAGACCTAGTTTCACCTTTGCCTTTTTAGGATCGGGTGCAAAAGTTCCTGATGAAGTTGGCGTCGGCCGAGGACGTTTCGCTGCAGTTACTGAGCGTTCGTTTGGACTTCAACGAGTATTACAAGAACAAAGACAGCAGGCTTGTCGCACCACTCACGTTACAGCGTCGCAGACAAAGCGACCAAGCTTATTTGTTGTGCAAGTGACGACTCTCGAAAGAAAGTCCATCGGTAAATGAACTTTTCGACGCGACGGTTAATCCAAATGTTGAGACTAATGCTGATTTCGCCAAGTACAGCAATCGCTCCGAGCTCTGCGTTCACGATAATCATTCCGCGCGCGAAGATATAGAAAATTGGTTAAACTCAGCTTCCAGCTCTTCGAAAAATAGTATTTGTAGTATCGTAAGCGTTAAAAAAATGGCGTCGTCGATGCCAAGGAAATTGCAGCGAAAAAGGCTCGTTTTCTGCTGCGTCGGTTGAGCCATTCAAATACGCTCGAAGCAAAAACTAGTCTAATGAAATTCGTCGTTGCCTGAATATAAATGTTCTTGCCGAACAATTTTCGCACTGAGTTTTGTACAAAATTCTGCTTAGTTGAATACGTTTTTGTAATATTTTCGTCAAAAAATACTTTTTGTACTATACAAATTTTGTCACGTCAATTAAAACTATTGTCGCTATATATTTTCGTTGGAAAAATTGATTGTAAAATTCATCCATCGAAGTCAGACCTGAATATAGAATTGAACTTTCTTTAGTTGTTTGAGTACCACTCTATAAGTAACGTTTGTTGAGATGATTAAATTACAATACAATAAAGGTCAAAGATACAATAAACTAGAGAAGTTCTTTTCCCACGAATCGAACTTTTTCTGCTCTCGCTTGTTAATTATTTTTACCGAGCTAAAGGCGCATTTTACGTCACTACGTTGTAAGAAGTTGCGTAATTATTCTTTTCTCTTTTGACTGACAGCAGTCAACCTTTACCACTGACTCGGTGAAACGTCTATTTTTACCCAGTTGCAAGTGGACCTTTGTTACGGTGTTTTAAACAGAAGGCCGAATGTAAAATACGAAAAGCAAATTTGATAAAAACTTTCCGTTTGTCAAAGTAACGCGAGAAAAGCCGATGACAAAGGGCGATGATCAAATTTGAAAAGCCGCGACCTTTGTAAAACGCTCAAGACACGGATCGGATCCATTACGTGTTTTTTTTTTATCAAAGTGTTCCAATTCGAGGGGAAAAGGTCAAAGTTCGATTTTCCACACGTACGAGGATTGCGAAAATTTGTATAAATGCGCGACACGTTTTTGTTTGCGAAATAAAAGAGCGAGGCAAATATTATTTTTCACGAGCGCTCGGGTGTTTCGGAAAAATACGAGCGCCGTAAAATTTAATGAACCGCGAAAAAAGCACCCGGAAGCCAGAGAATTCTTGACGACTGGGATAAGGAATAAAAAATTCAAGTCGTTCGATCGCAGGGGTGTCAATAAAGCAACGAAGTACCGGAACGAAATGCGAGACACTTTTATGTCGGCGTTACGACGCATGAACGAATGACGGAAGACCGAAGAGTTTTTATTTCTCGGCGGAATGCGCCATCGTTGCCCCTTTTGTTCGCAAGGATTTTCATTAAAGATTGTACTTGGCCTATTTTCCAGCCACGCTACGTAACGGAACATTTCAATGAGACAACGGTTAAAGAAAACAATGCGTTATGACATCGCATGGAAAATGGAATCGTCGCGGGAAACGTCAATGAACACGTCAATCGTACGAGATTTATTAGAAAACATTCTTTCGCTCTTTTTTTAATTGAAAAAATTTCCGATTGCAATTTCCAGTCGCTGGAATGCCAATTAAAGTCGAATAAAAATGTCGAGCTTTTTTCTTTTTTAAACAAATGAATTCTTCGAATTCGATTCATCGAGAAACATTGTGAAATTGCCATTTGCAGAAGTTTAAGTTGTTAATTAATTATATCTCTGTTTACTTTTGTTAAATTGCAAACAGGTGCGCAATTTACCCAAACTTTCAGCGGAAAGTTTGCCTCATCAGTTTATCGGTGTACCTACTTTAAATGTCGTCCCGAACGCAAACTTTCATTATTAAAGTTCATTTCGGTTCGTTAATTTAATCATCGGAATATATGATAAGTTTTTTCCGCGTTATCCGCACGTTGAAACGATTGAAAAGTGCATTTTTGAGGTCGGAGGGATGAAAAGATTGACGTAGGCGCCGAGTGGAGCGTCAGTGATAAAAGCCGACTTGTGTCAGACGTCTCTGGAGTCGAAAATAGTCGAGCGCTGCCGAATTGATCCGAGCGAGATGTCCTATGCTTCCGGTGGTTCCAGCAGTTAACGAGGGCAGCTTGGAGCGATGGAAAGCTCAGTCTCGGCGAAATCGCTGAAAGTATCGCACCGACCGGAAGTGCCAGAGAATAAACAAATGAAATAACACACGATTTTTCGACTTTAACAACGAAGACAAGAATATTCCACGTAAAAAAGGTCACCATGATCGCAATCGAAGTGACGGTGAATTGAAAATTAATCTTTCGATCGCTTGCGAATAAGTGATCGAAATGTTGGAATAATCGATAATTAATGTGTAATGAAATTGCAGGAACCGCTGCGAGGATCGTCCGATACGACAATGATAACACGCGCTGACAACAATAACTGAGACAGCAAAAGCGCCGAAAATCCCGGGCTTTCAACTTCCGGTAAGTTCGGATTAATTTTTCAACGTGCCTGCAATACGAGGTACGAAAAAGATCGCCGGGGAAAGAATACGAATGGGATTTGTAATCGAAACATCTATTTTCTTCGGTAATTATCCTTGTACCCCGGCGTACAGCAAATGTTATGCAAAATTCATGTAAATTGATGCCCGGATTTCGCGCGAATTCCGGTGGAATTGACGACGCGCGAGTTCCTCTTCTCCTGCATTTTCGGCGAAAATTTGCATGCATACGAACAATAAAGGGAGCGCGATTTATCAAATTTTTTTAATTAGAGTTCTCGTTTCCATCGAGACCACGTTTAATGCATAAATTTGCATTCCCATCCAGTTTTTATATTCGAGGTCATTTCTTTTCTCGTTTTCGGCCGCGTAAAGCTTCTCGTTTCATTGAATTATTCGGATGAATGTTAAAATACTCGACGCTTCGCTTCACATTCGAGGTAAAGGACACGGTATAATTTTCCGTATTAAATATAGGAAAACGCGCTGGATAATCTATATTTACCGCAACGTCATTTCCCCGTCGAGCTAATTTTACGTGCAAATATTGTTGCGAGCTTTTGCTTTGTTCGAGATAAAAAATTGTTTGGGAAAAGTCGATTGGCCGGCGAGTCGTAAAAGAACGTTCTACTTTGGCAGCGAGTCGGAAACACTCAAATACTCCCGGTTTCATGCGTTTTTGAAGTACGATCTTTACAAGCAAAGTTGACGATGTAATACCGAAAGAAAATATACTTCGCTAATCGCGATTTACGGAAGAGAAAAGCAATTAAGTAAACGCTTCGGTGAAAAAAATAGCAAGGGCTTTTTTTCTAGTTCTCACAGGTCATAAAAAGCTCATCTGGGCGGTTATCATTAGACGAAGTTCGCAAACAAATTAATGAGTCGATAACGAGACTATTCCATTCCATTAATGTGGATTAATTCTTTTAAAAGCTCGCTCGCTTTTCAGCGGAGCAATATTACGCGAATTTGCAAACTTTGAAAGTCAGCGGAATCACAATTTTCTAATTAATTAACAATTTCGTTGGAGACGCTTTTTGCGGTTCGGATTTTTTTCTGCTTGAAACATTCGTCAAGGAAGTTTTCATTTACGGGAATGTTGATCTTTCATCAGTCACTATTGTCTTTTGTGTTGACTTTCGCTGAAAGTAAAGAGCGCTGTACATTATCAGTTGCGACTGACAACTATTTCGAGGGCCGGATCGATTTCCGAGACGTTAACGTTTAAAAAAAAGGAAGGTGAACTTGACATTCTTCGCGCAAACGACCCGAGTTGATAATATCGAATTCCCTCGATTCCTTTGTGCAAATATCGCTCTTTTCGTTTACTTCGAAGGACTATTACTCCGATACTCTTGCTTTAACGAACGGTAAAGAGTTCCGGAATATCGGGAGGCTGATAATTGATAAGAAAATTGAGTTTTCTGTTCCGAATCCGTTCCAGTTTCGAGCGGAAATGTGAAATATCGAACCTCGCGGAATATTTTGTGTAGAAATTGCCAAAAGTTTCGCGCTTTTAAAGATAAAGAATTTCTCGTTGTCCCGAACGGGACATTTTAAATCTGGAAACTGCTCGGAAAAAGTTCTTTGTTCAGCCCGCTTTCGGTGGGGACAATTCGAGTTTCAAAGACCTTTGGCGATTCGGCAAACTTTCTGGGAGAGAAAAAGTGTTCTCGGAGTACGATACTTTGGCGTGAAAGTAGCATTAGCACTTCCATTAATCACTGTAAAATGTACGGCTTTAGACGAGGAATCACAATAATGCATCGGTACGTCAATTTATTACCCTTCCAGGACGCAATAATAATCGCTTCTCTCTCTCTCTCTTTCTCTCTCCCCCATATCGATTTTGAACTCATCTCAGGTCGCATTCAGCGCGCCCGTTAATGATTACGAAGCAATGAAAAGCATTTTCGCAATGACGGAAAAATCCGGGCTTTCGCGATTCTCGATCGAAGTTTGGCTCGCGAATTCGCTCCTGAAAATATGAAGAAAATTGTATAGAGAACGCAGATGCTTCGAGTTCTCATCTTCGGCATTCATCTTTCCTTTGTAAACTTTTTAATAATCCCGTTCCTCGCATCTGGAGGCCTCTCAAAGACGAGATATATTTTTAACGCAAAAGTACGAGAGACTTTTCAATCGAAACTTTTTCCCGAACAACTTACACGAATATGCTACGCTTTGAAAATTACTCGCGAACCTTGTCTCGGTGACATTAATCTCTGCCTGAAAAGGGAAATTCATGTGTTGGGGTCCTTTTGTTTGTGGACGATTTACTCGATGGTCGGATTTTCCACGTTGTTTTTAAATTATTTGCGCCCGGAGAAAAGCTCGGTTGGCATAACGCCATTTTTGTTGGCCCAGAAAGAATATTTGTAATGCAACGTGATTAAAAAGTGCATTTTTTACACTTTCAAAGTGAAATCCCACTCGGAGGAGTTCGAAGAATTGTATTCTTTGTTTTTTTTATTCGATTGAAAAGCCTTTGCAAAATCAACGAAGTATTTGTTGATTAAGTGAAGAGGTTTTTGCGAGCTACGTAGAAAAGCCAATCGATTATTAGATTTTAAAATGTCAAGTTAATAATACAATTCTATAGAGGCAAACGTCATCGAATCTCGAAAAGCGAAGCGCGAATACGCGAATGTGCCGGTCGGAAATTGCGCAAACTTCAGCGAAAACCAAGCGTCGAACTTATTTAGCCACTCGGTCAGAAATGTGATTGATGAAAAATCGATAAAGCCGTTGCGATATCGCGTCGGCAAAAGTAAAGAGCATTTTCACCTAGTGCGTGTGACACCGTGCGGAAATTTAGAATTATTAACTGGGTTAACGCGGAAATTCGTGAATTTTCATGATCGTTTTCCACCGAGTCAAGGACCAATTACGTTTAAAAATACACTCCGGCAGTGAAATTTTTCCAGCCGGGCCAACTCAGCGAGAGCAAGCGAGAAAAATAGATTTTCCAAGCGGGTACTTTAGCGCAAAATGAGAGGATTTGCGAGGACTTGAACGAAGATTGTGCCGAGAAAATCGGGCGAACGACGTAATTTAATAAGCGGATAAGACTTTAAGAGTTTTTCTGGACTATCTTCTGTTGAATTTTCGAGTCTACTTTGCGCTACAAATACACTCATACAATGGTTTTATGAGCTACAAACGAATTTCAATTTACGTAAAAGTTTCGAGCTGAAGTCGAGAAAGCAAATGAAATTTTTACGAGAAATGGAATTATGTTTGTTCTAAATTCTTTCACTCAGACTGGAGTGACTTTTCACTTCAATTGAGCGAGAGTTCGCCCTTAAACTCACTGCATTCCAAGCGTTGCTATTTCCTTTTTCTGAGGTCCAATTCGAGTCTACAAAATTGAGAGATCGAGAATCGAACAAGTCCCGAAATTTTCGTAGGATAATTAACGCGTAAATCGCGTTTTTCAAATTTCCCAATTTCCCGCAACTTTCTCATTCCTCGCGGTCAAATTCCATTCCGAAAGAGTGGCATTATTTTCACTTTTTCTAGAGTGAAATGCACTCGAAGCACTTTACAGAGCGGAAGTAAAACGACACGTGGAATCGCGGTAAATTGATTCACGCGTGGATCGCATTATACCGTTTCCAATTTTCCAGGTATAAACGCAGCAATCATGATTCCGCTCTATTCATCACCAGTTTTTCTCTCTTATTTTCCCACACATTATTCGGAATAGCTATTTTCGGCATCTGAAACATGTCATGGTTTTAATGAAATTTCAGATTGCTCGTTTCAATTTGTTTTACGACGCATTACGATTTAATGGAATAGCCGGAGCGCATAAACAACAAATTTACGACACCGTTTGAGAGAGCACATCTTTCGATGTTGCAAGTAAATTTGAAAGATCGCCAATACGGTACATTGATGCGTAAATTCTAGATATTTTATTCGCCGGAGGGACGAGTGAAATATGATATCGCTCGCTCCAATTGTTTTGATTAAAAAAATTTATCTCCCGGGTTGGAAACGCGGAAATGGAGTGGTAAAATTGTATTTGTACGTCGGTGGTTCTGCAAGTTGCGAACTACGAAATACCTGTTTTTATTGTATTGGGATGTGACGGAAAGTGGGATCCTGGACATGAGAGAAAGCTTAAATCGCGGGGGAAAAAGTAATTACGAGGGTGAAAGAAGTAGCTCCGGGGTTAACGAACTGCTGCCAGGACGGCACGTGAATGCATTCCCAAGCACGAATCCAGAGGACACCGGAAGTTGCCTTAACACGAATCGTAAAAGTGACAAAGAGAGATAACGAATTTAGAAAGTTTTACAATCGCTGACGAGGGGATGTTTTTCATTCGAGCTGCTTATCTGAGATTGGGACGTCGAGGGTGAAAGTATAATGGGGCTTTTATTCATAAAGAAATTACTTAGAGCCGCGTCTTTTACCGGCTAGTTAATTTGCAGATGAATATTTTTCAAGTTTGACATTTGTGTAAAATAGCGGTCTCTTGGGTTTGGTAAAAGGCGTGTACACTCGTTTTCCGTTCTCTTTTTTGAGACTCGTATTCATAAAAAGTTAATACCTAGATTATATGAGTTTATTGGGTACTCGGAGCGCGTAAAAAATGGCGCTTTTTAGAGACGGGCCGAGAAGATCCTACGACCTTCTAGTTGGATTATAAGAGTAATTCCAGCGGAATTAGGCGGCAAAAACATGACCCTAACACAATGAAGACTGCGTCATTCTTGAAATATCGGGATCATTTAGCAATTTTCTGAATTAGTTTGGCCCGCTAAGAATTGCTATCCTCCATTATCCGAAGGTTTGGGAAACTCATTTATTATCGGAATCTGTCAGAAAAGCACTTCTCATCATTTATTAGGATCCTTTGGAATTGTTCAGCTTGTCTCGAAAGCTTACACTTCGAGAGTTTCTCCGTCATTTTTCATTTCGGGTTTCCCAGCATCCCGAAAAAGCCACATGTTCACGCCGTCTTAGAAACTTTCTAATCTTCATGCAAATCTTCGCGCATTTCAAATTTGCACTCTTTATGAATAATAACTGATATTTCGAATTGATTACGAAATGAAAAACTTGGCGCTGATACATCGCGATGAATTCTCGGAGCGTTACTTTTTGCTTGCATTGTACTGCATTGAACAAACGACCTCAATCTTTTGGAGTGAAACATTCCATTGTAAAAGATGTGACGCGTACCTGTTATAAAACTTCGATAATCGTGTAGTGCAAGATGTTCAGATAATTCGATTGAAAAGTTGTTGATTCGGAGCGGGAGCTACAAAGCTCGTCACTTCATTCAGTGGAAAAGTTGAGCAGAAAGTTGAACGCCAACGAACGATATCTTTGATAATATGACCAAAGAAGTAAGAAAGAAGTGTTTGCCTCGGTCAAGTTTTCCTCCGAGTAAAGATTCGCTGACATATTTATCGGGGTATTAAGCATAAATGTTTATGTAACTTATATTCCTACGCTGCCTGAATACGCTATTTCGGAATAGAACATGTGCCTGCATTTGAACGTAAAATGAATTACACATCAAGAAAGGCAATTTATTCATCTATAAATATTTCGAAGTTTTGGACACTGGTTTCATAAATATGGTCATCGTGATTCTGCCTGAATCGACTCGTGGATAATGGAATCCATAAATCTTGCAATATTTCATCAATTCTGCCTTCATCTGTAATTTTTGCTTTTCAAAAACCCCAAAAGCTCTCGCATTTATATCATCAGATCACGTTTTCTTTCCAATATTTTGTTCTTTGCTGATAACCTACACCGTCAGCAGATAAAAAAAAGTAAACGCCTGGAAAAGTAGACTTTTCTAAATAAAAGAAAAGCCAAGCATGATGCGAAGAATTGTTGTCCATAATTTAGATTAAAAGCTGCCTCAATTATTAGATCTCGCGTAAAGGATCGGTATTGGCTGATTTAAAGTACAATTATTCTTCATCTCATTAGTCATCGTTACCAGTGACTTTTCCGAGGAAAACCCTGATACGAAAATGACTCCCCTGGAGCCTAATCGAATCTAGTCTGAATTGATTTTGCCCAGCCTTGTTCGGAAATTTGACAGCCCAAAAATTCAGATCGATTACTGGAAGAAGTTATTTTGGGGAACAAATTATGTAGCTCTTGGAATAAGTGTACATGATTTGTTCAGGAATTTGCTACGCATTTGATCGTTCATGATCAATTTAACGAGTGGTTTTGGGGTGTTGCGCGGAGATTATAGATTGGTTTATTTCTCGATTTAATTTGAGGAAGCAAACAGTGATCGATTCCTTCATGCAAGACGCAATAGAAGCTCTGATGAATTATTCAGAATTAACGATAACGCATCCTCCATTAATGACGTCAAATGTTGGAAACTTGCATTGAATATGATTTGCCGTTGAAGAAGAAAAGACGAGGGCGGAAAATGTTGAAATCATATTATATGAACAACCTCTTTTAGCTGTTCGAAGCGATAAATATCATAAATGAAAAATGCTGCTGTTCGAATACGATGCAAATGTATGCAAAGCTTATTTCTAGAGCTTGTATAATAAGAATTGATAATTCAAAAATATCTTCGAAAATAACTTTATCGTATTCCATTCATTCATTGTATGAATTTAGATGAAAATTGTGGACAAACATATCAGCTACAGTCATTTTATTAACGGTTTACCGTTTTTGCTCTTATCACAAATTTTACGCTCTATTTCCGATATCTACAATGATGCAAATACGAATTTGAATTTCGCAAATTCGCCGTGAAGTGAAGTCTGTATCAATAATTTTGTTGCTCTCTGGTTTGAGCTGGGCTTGTGTTATTCAGATGAAGCTTGAATAGTTGAACAAGAATTAGATTTGGTCAATCTTGACACAATTTGAAGCCACGTGTGTACACGTTGTACATGATGGGGTGAAAGTTTACGAGGTGTTTCTGTATTTGGCTTTGCTCTTGTCCCCAAATAGTTTGCCTCGATTCAATCAGCACGTAATTCATTTTTATTCTAACGTTTCAATTCTGAGACGGACGAAATTGCATTTTGAGACAAGTGTCGCGATTTTTATAATCCGAACTGATTTTTTATTCATTTTCATTCGATTCGCATGTTGAGAAATACGTTTTGTTTTACGGGACACCATCGATCAAGAATCAAACAACGAACCACGATAACTAGCCGATGGCTGCGCTCGCAGAAGCGCGGCTCCGACACGTATGACGTCATAAAAACTGGAAGTCGCGCGTTCGAATCCCCGGAGATTAAAATTTTTTTTAATGAGTGAGCATGAATGAATATAAATTTCTGTCCGCTCGTGCATGCATTGTGCTCCCGTTCGTCAATAATTTTAGAAAGGACAATTTATTTCGAACTCGAAGAATTTCACATAGAAAGCTTTTCTTCAATTCATAATTCAACGCCATTTTTTCCTTTCCGACTGACGTCATATTCTTCATTAGTGGCTCGAAATGAAACGTCGGGGGAATAATTATACCCTAAATAATGTCTTAGGATTAATTATTCTCGTCGTACCGCGTGAACGTAATTAGTCTACTTTTTAATTGCGGAGTAATTGCGGAGTTTTTTTCAAATAGAATATTCCATTGTTTCCCGTAAGAAAAATGGAGAAGGGAACACATGCACGCACACAAAATTAATAAAAAAATTAAGCTAGCGTTCGATTAGAGTCAAATAAAAAAATGCAATTAGACGCGGGAGATAAATCACGAAAACGTTTAAAAAACATTCAAATGACTTTTATCTTGTGGTTTTGCTGATGGAGCTACACGTGTACAGAAAAGCTTTTCACCTCCACCCTTCATCCCTTTTAGGCACCCTATGATCAATAAAGTCTAAGAACGCGTTACCCTTTAGCCTCGCAGCACTTTGTAACCCTCGTTTCGTGTTGGTGGTAATGGTTGTATGTCGGTGTGCGTTTGATCACGAATGACGGAAAAAATCTCCCTCGTTCGTTATTATAGAATAATGTTCCAACGTAGAGGAATGTTCATCCAATCTCTCGATATGAGACTAATGTGCTGGAAAATTTTCGTTGTTTTTTTTATGGTTGATTATCTCGTCTATTATTTTTCTTGTATTCTTAATAAAGCGATTCTATACGTTTTCCGTATTTTGTCGAAAAAAATTGGATCGTTTTTATGCTGTGAATCTTCTCACTATTTTAGTTTTTAACGATGGAAGTCGAACTAAAAATCATTTACTTCTTTTTTTAGTAGTTCAAATCGTCTTACCGAATTATCATTTAGTTTTCCATTGTTAAATCGGGATATTCTGATTATGATCTGACGCCGATTTGACTGTAAGAATTCGTACGCAATTCGACCCGACGACAGATAATGTACTCTTCAACGACCCTCAACTCGCAAATATGTTAAAAATAACGGCAAAATGGAATAATAATGTATTATATTTGGTGGTTATCCCCTGTACAAAGATACTATTCCGCGTGAGTGTTTGGTTGGTTGCACTTTCCCAGGGGTAAAAGACCGCTGCGTATTTGGTCCAGCAGACCATTATTCCATTTGAGGATGTTCCGTAAAACAAAACGTATTGTTAAACATGCGAATCGAATAAAAATTGATTGTTCGACGTTTTGTTGAATTTGACCAAAGGCTTTGTCGACAATGCAACAAAACATTTTGCGGGGCCAACGAAAATTTCGATACGCTAATAAAACTTTTCTCGGAGTGTACGTACTCCAATTTATATCGAAAAAGAACGGCGTTAATTCAAACTTCTTTCCGTAGTTGGGCTGAATGGGATTGATCCAATGTATTAATAAAGATATCGTTGGAAAATAGATTCGGGGTGCAAAAATATCTTCAATTTCAATTACTTAAAAAATCTATTTCCAATATTAAGGTGGTTCTTATTTGGGGTTTGGGTGAACTTTTTCTGACAACCTTCCAAATACGCCACAAATAATTTTTTTTAAATACCTACAAAAATCCTAAACCCTTCTTCATAAGGGGTAAAATTTGTAATTAATTTTGCAGTTATTTTCAGACGATTTCCTTAAAATTTCATATTTTTGGGATGAACTTATTTCCCGAAAGATTTATAAGAATTTCACATATTTCAGATTGAAAGTTGAATATCATTCGTCGGGAAGCCACCGAATTGTTCTGCAGAACAATTACCTGATCCATTTATGCTCGTTAATTCCGGAATTTGTTCATGATCACGATTAAACACGAGCTTGGATATCGATTTATTCGAATCTGATTTTTGATTCAATTCAAGTTCTCGCCAACTATTGAACAACTGATTTGTCCCCCGGTATTTTTTATCAAAGGAAGCTCGGCATCGCATTCTGTCCGTGAAACTAATAACACGAGCATGAATGAATATAAATTTCTGTCCGCTCGTGCATGCATTGTGCTCCCGTTCGTCAATAATTTTAGAAAGGACAATTTATTCCGAACTCGAAGAATTTCACATAGAAAGCTTTTCTTCGATTCATAATTCAACGCCATTTTTTCCTTTCCGACTCACGTCATATTCTTCATTAGTGGCTCGAAATGAAACGTCGGGGGAATAATTATACCTGAAATAATGTCTTAGGATTAATTATTCTCGTCGTACCACGTGAACGTAATTAGTCTACTTTTTAATTGCGGAGTCGAGTGTCCCGAGGAAAATGACTTGTCAGTTCCCTTGTTTAATATGTTATGCGGAAGGGTCCTCGTCCTCTTCTCCGATGGTGACATTTAACTTTGGATGAATAATTCCAATTCATACGAATTAATCTAGCGTAATAAATACGTTTAATTGCGCGCTGCTGCGGCTCGGAAAGTATTCATTTAATTATTATTACGCTGAATTAAAATTGCAAAGGCACTCCCTTGATTTCTTGATAGCGTCGATGCGATAAGAGTAAAATCTCCCTTAAACGAGTAAAATTCACTCTTTCTAAAGTGACTTTTTCAGAAATTATTTATAGCGCCCGCTAATCCTTGAATAAATATAGCGAAACTGCAAGATTGTATGTTTTTGCGGAGTGGCACATTTGTTCGATCGATAACCTTTTTTGCGATTCTTTTTTGGTCGCACGTCAAAAGGGATTCCAGGTCAGAAGGTCATAAGGTTATTTGGTGGAGCAAACTTGAAGATGCTAATTAAAATTATTCCTTTATACGTTACGAGCTTTGTGAATTCGCGGAAGAAAATGTACTAGGCAGTAATCTTCTTTTAACGCAAAGATTTCGTTTTGTTCAGTCGGAGTAAAGTCGTTACACGCTAACTTGGCGAAAATCGGCTGAATTAAGTTTTTAACAAAAGAATGGAGTCTTTTCCGCGCATTTTCGCGATCTATTTTCAGGGTACAGGTTTGTTAAATATTGTTTGGGTTTTGTTCATTCCAAATTTTAAAATTCTTCTGTCGTTAGAAGTTTTCTAATTCGAAAAATTGTACTTTGTTTCTGAAAATTTAGTATGCAAATTTAAATTATGAGACAATGCTTTGATATGGTATGAGGAATTCATGTTTTAAGGTAAAATTTCCATTTAAATCTGTGACACGAGCGTTCTGGACGGTCGAATTAAGCCAAGGGTGAAAAGAAAATTGTCAAAAGAAAAGAGACAATTAATCTACCATCGCCTGTACAGAATTGTGATTGGACTTTTTCGTGTAATCTATCAATGACAATGTGAGATTTACGCCACACAGACGCGCTACATCCCCTTTCGATAATCCCTCAAACAAGATCATTTTTTGCAATTACGCGAGATCTTTGAGAAGAAAAAATGTTTTCGAAAACGGTTTCATTAATTTTCATTACTTTCTTTTTGTTGAATTCCAGGCGGGAAATTTGAATTAAAAAACCCTCGGTAACGTAGGAATCGCGGATGTAGACACGAGCAGACGAAACTAATCATACGATTTTTGACATTTTACGAGAAAAACGTTGGCAGTGCTAGTCATTTGCTATATTATAGTTTCGTCCGCGAAATTGCGTGAAACCGAAATGCGAAACACAGTCAATTAAAATGAACAAGTTCTCGTTCATTGTGCACATTAAACGAGTAAACGCGCCGTCAATTAATTTTTGTTGAAAGCATCGATTCCACCGCGAGTCGGCCTCAAAATGTTGGAAACGGGGAAAAGCTCAAAAAGACGTCTGCTTCGCATCGCTTTGTTTGTCGTCGCGGACTCGAAAAAATAAGTGGACCAAAGCATCAAAAGCAATCACAAGTCCCATGAATTTGGGCACTTTCATTATTCATAAATGCCACCGAAACACCAACGCACCCGCTCTCGATTCAAGGTACCGTTCGCGAAATATAACCTACATCCCGAGTTTTAGGTTATGTTTACGACAATTATTACATCCCCGCATTTATAAATTATTCTAAAGTTCATCGAGTCGCGTATTTTTATGCTCTCGTTCTGAAGACATTACTTCGAATTCCCGATTCCTTGAATAATTCATGATTTCCTTCAGACAAAATTAGTCGAGGACGATTTGACATCCCGATGCATTTATTTTTTGCTCCCGATGACATTTCTGTCGGGGGCATTTATTTTTATGGATTTAATGTACCAAAGAGGAAATTAGAATTTTTGAATTTTCATTTCTTAGACCCACGTTCATGTACTAATTTGAATTTTTGTCGTAGCTGACGACTCCGTTAAGGTCTTTCGTTCTTTGCGGGGAAAACGCACGAGACATGGAGGAATGGCTGGAAACCTTGAAAAGTGCGACGGAGGCACAAACCCACGTGGACACGGGACACGCCGAGTTCCTCGGAGGCCACCACGTGTGGTACGCCACGAATCATGCGAAACCGACGTACTGCAACGTCTGCAGAGACGCTCTATATGGTACATCCGCGCTGCTGCTCTTTGTCCACGCAATGAAACGTCCATCTCACGCTATTGTCTATGATTTTGTTGTAAACCTTTAAGGTCAATTGTACTAGAGAAACATTGTAGCTAAGTGAGATGAACTTGGTTCATTTAAAAGGAATGCTTTTAATTTATAAGTAATTGTTGCAATATTTAATCAAGAAATTATGCTGCGATTTCAGGAGTGACGTCTCACGGCTTAAGTTGTGAAATCTGTAAATATAAAGTGCACAAAAGATGTGGAGAAAAAGCAATAAACAATTGTAAATGGACCACGTTGGCGTCTGTGGGAAAAGACATTATCGAGGAGCCAGATGGGGTAAATCCTCGTATTTTAAACTTTTCAATCTCGAGAAGATTTCATTAATTATGATTGAATCCTTTCACAGAACATTACGATGCCTCATCAATGGATGGAAGGGAACTTGCCAGTCTCCTCAAAATGTTTTGTCTGTGAGAAAACCTGTGGCTCCGTTTTAAGGTACTTCCTTGCCTCGAGATTATAATCGGTCTTCCAAATCTTGTATCATTAATAAAATATTACGTTTTTCTTTAAGCAGATTACAAGACTGGCGATGTTTGTGGTGCAAAGCAACTGTACATACAGCATGCAGGCCCTCCATGAGCATCCAATGCTTTCTGGGACCTGCTAAACTCAGCGTCGTGCCTCCTATTGCTTTACACAGCATCGGTGAATGTGATTTTTTGATTTCTATTTGTTTCATTTCGTTCTTATACTAAAACTACGATGACGCTATTTCAGGGAGCGACGAAGCGTGGGAAGCAGTTAGGCCAACGGGATGCAGCCCACTTTTAGTTTTTGTCAATAGTAAATCCGGTGACAATCAAGGAATCAAGTTTCTCAGGAGATTTAAGCAACTGCTGAATCCAGCTCAGGTGTTTGACCTCATTGGCTCTGGGCCTGGGCCCGGGTAATTAGAAAAACGAAGAAAAAGTTTGTTTCCTGGTAAAATTCTTTGTTAAAAAAGTAATGCTTCGACAGGTTGCGGCTCTTTCGTCATTTCGATCCATTTCGAGTATTGGTATGCAGCGGAGATGGATCGGTCGGTTGGGTCCTTTCAGAAATCGACCGCCTGGGGATGCATGTGAGCAAACACAGACAAACGTATCAGTGGTGTTTTCCGTTATCTGACTGTGATTTCTCTGTGTTTCTGTGTTTCTTTCTAAACGGCACGCAACTGATACTCAGCTTTACTTCGCTCCGGATGCTCGCAAGATTGTGTAGAACTTTTAGACCGGGCGTAAACAAGGGCGTAAATTGTATTTCTCGGAGCGCGACAAGAACAATTTATAAACGTCTCGCAGATTTTTGATATACCGATAGGAAACATTCGTTTTCTACGACGTTTGATGAATGAAGCAACGATAAGAAATGATTGTTCTCGGAGTCGTTGAGCTTCCGAGTTTCTCGCGAGTTTCTACACAATCATTCGGCATTTTTCGAGCTCATAAAAAATGTTGAAGTACATACTACAGCATGGCGTGTTCTCCATATTCTTTCATTTCAGATGAATCAACCACCCGAGCTTTACGTCTCTTTAGTTGCGCTATTTTTAGCTAACTTTATTTCTAGACGGTAAGTGCGACATGATTTCTTTCCCCTGCCAAATTGCACCAGATTTTACTACTAATCATTTTGCACAAAGCTTCATAGACAATTTTCCTGCACCTTGATCTTTTCTTCGTGCAAAATTTTTTTGTATTCAACGACATTGATCGATCTTGAATTGGAACGTTCCCTTGGTTTTTGCCACTTTTTTTACATTACGAGATTGATGATTAACAACGTAATTTTTTACACAGAAGCAATGTCAAGTTGGAGTGCTGCCTTTGGGAACGGGAAACGATCTTGCTCGAGTTCTCGGCTGGGGTTCGTCGTGCGACGACGACACGCATTTGCCACAGCTTCTGGAAAAGTATGAGAAGGCGGGGACGAAAATGCTGGATCGCTGGAGCATCATGACCTTCGAACGAAGCATATCCTTGGGGTGTCGAAAAGCATCGATCAACCAGGTCGAATCAGCGCTCAGTACCGCGTTTATTCAAGAGTACGAGGAAAGTGTGATGAGTCAGATCAAAGGAATCATTCAATCAGACAAAAGCAACGTTACCTTGCTGAGGACAAAGTGAGCTGGAAGCCTTGACCTTGATTTTTTCACGTTTTAACGAAAAACTGTTTTGCCGTCTTTCAGGGAACTTTGCGAGACAGTGAAGGATCTGGTGACGCGATTAACCGAGTACAAAGACCGGCAACTACGAGAGAAATGCGTCGTTCTGCAGGAAAAGTTGGATTCGTTGCTGGACACTTTGAAAAAGGACGAATTGTCGGATTATTATACGGACGACGCGGATCTCGCGACCTTTCGCTCCGATAATCTTCCGTCGTTGAACGAGCAAGAAAAAGGAGCTTTGGAGAAACCGGAAAAAGATTTAACGAATCTCAAGAAAGTCCTAAACAAAAAAGAGTTCGGAGGACGGGACGTAATTTTATTGAGGTAAACGTTGCTTCGAGCGCGATCAATCTAAAGATGTCAAGGAATACTCTCTTTTTTTCTTTTTTGTAAAGAGCTGACAGCTTCAAACGAGCCGTGAAATGTCTCTTGGTTCACGCGGAATTCCTCATCGACGAACAAAACAAATGTAACTTACCAAAAGTGAGGAAAACGCCGAACATCACGATAACTTCTGACGAGATGAACGTTCCCGGTAATTTGCTTTCGTAATACGAAATTCGTGAGATTTATTGACGTTAACGATACGAATTTTAGGTAAAAAAGGCCTGGCCATCCCGATGTCGCAATCAGGCACCATTGATAGTCAGAGTTTGTCTCCAACTTCAGAACTGGGAAGTTCGCCGTGTTCTAGTCCAACGCCCAATTTGGTCTCCTTGAGTCCCATGCCCGATTTGAGAAGGGATTCGCAAGCCGAGGAATTGTTGACTTTGCCTGCACCTGACGGATTCGCCGACAGCAGACGTAACAGCTCCAACTTACCTCAAGAGTAAGTTCAAAAGTCTGATTGCTTCTCGGAAGCGTGACTAATTCTGTTATTCAGTGTTTTCAGCTTTGACGAAACTTCGGGCGAAACGACGGTGAAGCAGCAGTTGACGAAAGAGGAAATCGAGGAGAAAATGCAGGAAATTAATGAGACCCAAACGTCGGAAACGACCCCGGTGGAAACGCCGTCGGATTTTCCGGTAACGGTGACCCCGACGACCCTGGACACGAGTTCCGTTGACGATACGACCATTCAGGACCCTATGATTTCTCCGGATTCGGATTCTGGCCGCTCTCACAATTCGGACTCGGCCCGGTATCTCAAGCAGGAAGACGGCTTGAGATTTGACAACAGAGGGAGCTGCAGTAACAGCATCGTCAGCACCGATAGCATGCTCTCGGACGCTTTCGATTCGAAATCCAGTTTTCCTATTAAGAACAGTGAGAGCGAAATCGGTGATTGTCATGGAAATGATAAACTTTTTTTTGGCTTGTATCGATGAGCGTATTACGTGATGCTTTTCAGGGCACGCAGACAGTGACATTCTCGATTCCATGAAGCATTCGGAGATCTCGGAAATCGGACACATCGACTCGCCAGAGAATTCGGAGATGCAGAATTCCGAGAGTTTCGTAGACGACATGAGCTCGCTGGGTCAGGATTTGTTTAGCACGATGATCGGCGAGAAGTATGATTCCGTGCGCGAGTGTCTGGAGTCGGAGCAGTGCGAAAAGCCGCGGAAATACTGTAGCCTGGCCAAGTTCGAGGGAAACGATATAGGGAGACGGTCCGTGAAAAGGCCCGCAAGATACGGCACGAATTTGCAGGATGTGAGTAAGGCTTTACTTGCGTCTCCATTGCAATCATTTCTAATTATTGACATCTTTTCAGATGCGCTCGAAAACCAAGAACTTGAACGAAGTCGAAGAGGGAAAAACCGGCGACGATTTGCTGAAACCCGGGCGTTGTTTCAAGGTCACGTCAGACGTGTCACCGGAGAAAAAAGCGCAGCCGAGGTTTCCTCCATCGATCAGCGTGATCGTCGATCCCCCAAGTCCATCTGCTTCGATAAAAAATCGACGCGAGTCGGAGTTGAAAAACGATGCGAGACTCAGACGATGCAGCGGTGGAAGTATGGAAAAGTGTAAGCTCGGAATCCATGTTTCATGGGGAGAATGGAAAAAGCGCTTTTTAATAATGAGATGAAATTCCTTGTTTTAGTGAACGTAGAGCTTCCGGAAACCGGATGTTCCCCGCAGGCAACGCGGCGTATAAGCAGCGGGAGTTTGCTGAAGGCGACGGAAATAGTTTCGCTCGCAGCGGCAGCTGGAAAGTTTGGTGGCTCGAATATGAGTCTGCTGCGACACGAGCGAGCCAAGTCCATGGATAGAACGGAAGATGCAAAGAAGCTGCCGATCATAAATCCCCTTGTTCGGTTGCCGATGTGGCCGAGTAAGCAATCGCATTTGTTACGTAATGAAGAGGAATCCGGACGCGTGATAACGGGACGAGCGAGCGAAACGGTGTCAGATGGTAGGACGAAATGTTGAAGGTGTCCAATTAATTACAAAGTACAGAGCTGAAGCCAATTTAATAATAAACGAGTTTTTAGGGTAAAGTTTGTAATTCAGATGATTTTATTAATGAAACATTTTATCCCACCGCGCGCTTGTTCCGTTATTGCGTCGGAGGCCCTAATTGTTGTTCTCTTTGAACAACTGAACAATGTTCTAACTTTATGCTATTTAAATTGCAGATGTCAGTGGAGGTGCTGGTTTGATAAGCCAAGCTTTGCTCGCCAACGCCGATGCGCTTTGCGCTGCCGTGTCTCCTTTGATGGATCCGGACGAGACTTTAATGTTGGTAGTTTAGATTTAATCGCGCATGAAAATGCACATCAACATCTCTCGTGTAATGAAATTTATTTTTAACGATAAACAGGGAAGGCTACTTCGAACGGTGCGTCATGAACAATTACTTTGGCATCGGTATAGACGCCAAGATAAGCTTGGACTTTCATCACAAGAGGGAAGAGCATCCGGAAAAGTGTCGTTCACGAGCGAGAAATTACATGTGGTACGGAGTTCTCGGGTCGAAGCAGTGGCTGCAAAAAACGTACAAAAATCTCGACCAGAAAGTTCAGCTCGAGTGCGATGGGCAGAGGATTCCACTTCCTTCTTTGCAAGGGATCGTGGTGTTGAACATTCCCAGGTGATGCAAGGATTCCGAGCTTGGGAGATGTGTCTATTGTTAGCAAAATATTAAGCGGCTATTAACCTTTTACCGCCGCTTGCACACGTGTAGCAGTTAAATTGTATGACCTTTGTAAAACGTGACCTTTGATGCATTAAGAACTTTGGTATAGCATCCAATTCTTGATGCATTCATCCCTATTTTATAACCGTATGTACTATGTTAAACTTCGTTTGAGGCAGGTCAACTGAATTTAAATTTAA
Organism: Zelostemma sp. ZL-2020; assembly: GCA_022816865.1. Lineage (NCBI taxonomy): Eukaryota > Metazoa > Arthropoda > Insecta > Hymenoptera > Platygastridae > Zelostemma > Zelostemma sp. ZL-2020. The sequence goes on along the minus strand of JABFQM010000068.1, from coordinate 15,582 downwards.
AATGAAGGAAATGAGAATTTAAAATTGGATCCGTTTTCTCTTTAAAGAAACTTGAAATTAACTTCCTAGTTTTCTAATAAAATTATCAATTAAAATGAATTAACGAAAAGCATATTTTCTAGTTTTATGGGTGGTACCAATTTCTGGGGTGGTACCAAGGAGGACGATTTGTTTCTGGCCCCATCGTTCGATGATCGAATCCTGGAAGTCGTCGCTGTCCACGGGACCGTGCAAATGGCGGCATCGAGGCTCATAAATTTGCAACATCACAGAATCGCCCAGTGCCAAACTGTGCAAATTAATATTCTCGGCGACGAGGAAGTTCCTATTCAAGTCGACGGAGAAGCTTGGCTTCAACCGCCCGGAATCATTCGAATTATCCACAAAAATCGGATGCAAATGTTGTATAGAAATCGGGTGAGTTGTTGGAAAATTAATCAAAAGTCTTCGTCTTTTTCACGCTTTCTTTGAAAATGTTTCAGGCTTTGGAAACATCTCTCAAAGCTTGGGAAGAGAAACAACGTCACTCGATGTCGACGATCAACTCGACAATATCTCAGTCTTCGTCGACGCTCAGCACTACGTCTCAGTCCCGTACTCATCTCGTCGATGGGAAACAGCTGATTCTCACGGAGGAAGAGCTGGAAATTTTGTTTGGATTCCTCGAGGCCGTTAGGACCCTCGTTAAATCGGTCGAGTTGCTCATCGTCGCGCATCGCACCGTTGAACCAGATCTGTATCAAATTGCGGTGCGAACCTCGTCCGCTGCCGATAGAATGCACCCGAACGGGAAAATCTTGGAAGGAGTGAGTTCATCTTCATCCGCGTTTTTTCATGTAAAAATGTAATTTTTGGGGACTCTTAAATTGCGTTATTTTACAGCCGAGTCTCAGGCCCGTGATTACGGAACTCGTGTCCTCCTCGAGACAACTTTACGAGGAATCTTGCGAGCTGTTGCGAGACAGAGGACATCATTTGGTAAGTGGAAATTATTTGCTTTTTTTTGATAATTTGGAGGCTTAATTTAACGAACTTTTGGCATCTTTCAGGAATTGCGAAAAGATCTCGAGGAGAAATTGTCGATTTCGTTGGCGGCGATGGAACAAGAACTGAAGAAGTGCGTGTTCGATGAAGCTGGATCAGGACTTGTTTACTTCCAAAATGCCCCTGGCGATGATCAGGTATTTGCATGTTTTTTAGAAAATTTTTCCAAAATCTCTTGAAACGGTACATTAGAAATGTGTTTTTCAGGCCGATAAAAAGATGCGTCACAAGGGCTTGTTTTGGTCCAAGTTCCGACGCTCGGGCGAAGATAGAAAAGCCAGCACGACTCTTCAAATTAAAGAGCAAGTCGCGATGTGGGGAGTCGAGGAAGTTTGCAATTGGTTGGAGCATAAATTACAACTCGTAGAGTACATCGAAAGTTTTCGCTCTCACGACATTCAGGGAAAGGAGTTGTTGACACTGGCAAAGTTGGACCTGGAAGAACTCGGAGTGACGAAACTTGGACATCGAAAACGCATCTTGCACGGCATCCAAGAACTCAACAACTGAACGCTTTCATCGAAAAAGCCGACGCGCTTTTGCGTCTTCTCAACATTTCTGCACATTTACTTTTTCGATTTATTAGAGAACTAATTGTTCCGAGCAAGAATTACTTAGAGTAACGAACAAAAAAGATACATAGCACACAAATGATCTCAAATAATCATAAGAGTTTAACTTATTTCTCTCGATTCAAGTGTCGAATATGGCGTAACGAAGTTAGGGTTTAAGTGCGCATAGTACTTTTCTGTAGTTCCTATGAATCGTTGAATCTTTCCGACTTGTAAATTAAGCTCTCTACTTCGTGATGCTCGATCAAGCTTTTTCACGCATGTTGGAATTTGCTTTATCTCTTTCTTATAATAATAATTTATTAATGTAAAAATGGAACTTCTGGCATGCGTGAAAAAATGCTTTTTGTTTCTCAGCATTTTTTCGATTCGAAAAATGTGCAAACTTCAGAAACTGCACGGGAATTGTGTTCAGAAAGTATTGCGCGCGATACTTGAACGACAACGAGCAACGCGTATCTCTTTTGACTGTGAAACATTGAACGAAGCATTGCAAATCTTTCCAAAAATGACAATTTGAAATTTCGTCTTTGAACAATTGAACGGTTCTGCGTAACAACCTTTATAAACAAAATAATGCTCACAATCTTTATCATGAAAAGAAGGATGAAAATATCGACCTTAGTAATAGAAATAATTGAGCTCTTCAGAACATACCTCGATAAAGTATGATACAAAAAACAGTTTTTGTTGTAACGTAACTTGTCATTAAACGAATATCGGTCGTGAAGTTTGTTATAGACGGTAGTTTTTTATCATTCCGTATTCAAATCTAATACAAATTAGATGATAAATACGAGACTCAAAGTATTTATATTTAATTGTGTAAGTGTAAGTTTGTTATATACGTGTAAGTAACTCAATGGTGCATACGATACGAAAAATTAATTTTTCTTCAAACAATGACAATTAAAAATCTGTAAAATCTGAAGTATGCATCATGAGGTAAAAAAAAACTTTTGGTTGTACTGTCGCGACAAAGTTAAATCGTTCGAATCCTGTTAATTGTTGACGAGTCGCAAAAAAATGAAAATTCACGATAGATTTTACAATCTCGAATGCTGTTGATAATTAACAGGATAAGAATCAGAATTAAAGAACTGATGAACGTTTGGATGATGGTGCAATAATGTCAGTATTTTGTAAAATGTTACACGCTAAACACTCTCGAGAAATACGATACTTTTTCCATACGTGTATTTCTATCTGAGATCGTATTTTTACCACTATCTTGCACTCTTGCGAATTACGCATCGAAATACTCTTCAGAAGAAACGAGAAAATTGTTATCGATAACAAAAACTGGTCATTTTAACGAAAAGAAACAAAAAACAGACGAGGGAAAAGAATATTTAAGTATTAAATAATAACGAGCACTAAAGTGCCTGAATCGTGAAAAGTTATTCTTTCGACTGCTCTGTGCCTCTAAAACGATTTGTTATCAGAATTATCTAATATCTATCACGTAAGAAAATCTCACAAGTAAAATGTAAGACGTTAATGGAAGTACTGTACGTGTTTAACAATGTTTATGTTACCTGTTGCAACAATACTTTTCTCGCCGACGAATTGCATTTAAATTCACAACAAATTACCGTAAATTCTGCGCAAAAATGTTCGCCTTGAAATGTCATCCGATCACGAGTTTTGGGGCACCACGAATTATCTCGCAGCAATCAAAACTGCTCCTCTTCCTTCACGTCGAAGCTACGAGTGTAAAATTGTTATTATTTTCATTAAAAATGAGAATGTATAACGAACAAAATAGCATTGTAAGGTTTTATTATATTCGCATATTTATTGTTGCGTGGAAGTGATTTGTCTATATTTTTAATCGTGTTTTTCTGCAATTGAATAATTGCATGATTCGATAAAAAGGGAAGAAACTATGAAAGTTTTATCATTTTCTTTCAGAGCGCAGTTGAGCACGAAACTCTCAAGTATTATGAAACAGTTGATTATTCTTTCGCTACAAATATCAAGTATTTATTCGTGTGAAAATAAAGTAGCTTTTAAAATAATAATCGAGTACAATCAATCTTGCTAGAAATTTGCCTTATTCTTATTCTGGCAAAGATTTCATTATATGTCGTTCATCTTGAGTTTTACATTTCTATAACATGATTGTATGCAATTATGATCGATGTGATGGATCAAGGTCGTTTGTCCGCTACAATGCAAACAAAAAATAATCCTCCGAATATTCATCGCGATGTATTAGCGCAAAAAAATTACGCGCGCAGAAAGTTTTTTATGATTCCCGCGTTTATATTTTCATAATGAAACGATCAAAAAATTCGATATTGCTTTTGAAATACTCGCAAAATGGCCCTGTTAGTTTATTCGCCTGTCACTTCATGGTAAAATCCCTCTGGTGTCGACCAACGGAAGCTTCAAAGCATGATTAAAAAAGTGAGAAGGTGAAAGAAAGAAAATTTATTGTGGGAACAGAAACGTCAAAACTCGCAGTTATTTATATTACGGTAAGTTGTTTTCGATTTCTGTTGCCAAAACAAATTTTATTTCTTTCACCTTTGCACTTTTTTAATCGTGCTTTGTAGCTTTCGTTGGTCGACACCAGAGGGATTTTACCATGAAGTGACAGCCGAATAAACGACAATAAAAACAACGGTAGTAAGATGGCGCTTGCTTATGTTTCGCGCGCGAAAGTTGCTGACTTTGATTAAAGTTTTCTTCACTTTAAGACGACGGATTTTCTTTGCATTGCGTCATCAATTGTCCAAAGTGCATATCGCGGACAAGCTACCTTAATTGCTAGCGCATTTAGAGTTTGGAAATCGTAGACGGAAGCTCTTCCAGTAATAAATCAACAACGGCAAAATAGTTCGAAAAATGTAATACTTTTTGAGGAATCGATCGGTTTGAATATCATTAAATAGAAACATGTAAATATTGACGAGTCTAAAAAAAATCTAGTTGAATTTGAAGTAGAATTGAAAATAGAAATAAAAACTGAAATAGAATGAACTTTTGAAAATTAGACTCGAGAGTTGAAACAGTTTTTTAAGAAATTAATTTTTGTTTTGACATATCAACGAATTTTCTAAACGCGCAAACAGCAATTTCATTGAATTTGTTATGAGCAACGGAAATGGAGAAGCCAAGTATTTGTACAAAAAGAATAAAATTGTATGTAAAGAGCCAAAAACTCTTATCGACTCAACGCGTGTAATATTATTTATATTCGAAAATATACTGTGATAAACTATTAAACCATATAACTGAAATGTTTCATGTGCATTATTTTATAGACTTAAGATCTTTTTTTTCAGTTCGTTTTATTCTTCCGAGTTGAAAAATAAGCGAGAATCCCATTTTTGAGCGTGGGACAAGTTTTTTGTTATTCGAGAAAAAGATTAACGAAATTTAACGTAATAGTTTTGTTTTGTACGAGAAGTAATATTTAGTTACGAATATCATCGCACAGTTTTTTTTGCATTTCAAATTTATTTCAAATTTTAATTTAAATTTTAGCATTTTCTTTTCATCCTATCGATTTTCGAGTAAAAATAATAAATAACGGATGAAAAATGTATAAATTTCCATGTCATAAAAGAGTATACAGTTTTCGTGATTCAATAAACATGAAAATATTTTTTAGATCGCGTAATCCCGTTCCTTTCGGAAAGTAAAATTATTGGACGGTGAAAGGGCAACACGATTCGACAATGAAAAGAAGGCGTGGCGTATCTGCCCTGTTGGTGTTACTTTGAAAGGATTCTGGAGTGGCGGTGGGAGGAACTAAAATGCGCGATATCAAGAGGCGGAGCGTGCCGCCATTTCGTCGACGCCTCTCTTTATCTATCAACTTTTTTTTATTCAGTACGCGAATTATAATCATATTACTAATGAAATTATTAGTGGAATAGTAAGATCGATGATAATAAAGTAACGACAATAATTTATGCGGGTTTTATAAGCGCCCCGAAGAAAATTGATAAAAAGTGTACGGAAAAAAAAAATAAACTCGCTTATTTCAACTCTCTTATTCAAAAGCCTAACTTTTTTAATTGAAATCTTCTCGGTTTTTTAACTAGATTAAAGATGCCGCCACTTTTCGGCTCGAAATAAGTAAGTTTTGCTTCAATTCTCAGCCATTTTAAAATAAACGAGAGTTTATACCGTGATGAATTTTAATTTGAAAATTTTTGCGACATATCGCAATTGACATGTGTTCTGAAATCGAAATCTGCTCTCGCCAAAAATATTGAAATGTTGAAAACTGGAAGCTTTGACTGTTGAAGATAAATGCAAACCGTGAAATTGCATGCAGAACGCAATGAAATTGTTAACTCCGCTTTCATCTAACATGACTGCCACCTGGCGTTCTGTCGTTGTTTTTCTGACATCACTGCTGCCATCTAGAGTTCTTTTATGTCACGAGTTCTTGACATGATTGTTAAATTATTACAGAATTTCGAAAGATACAAAAGTAGGGGAACATATGAACTTACGTTTTGCAAAGTTCTCTAAAAACAAATATGAAGGAAACTTCAAATATTATGGGTTGTGGAGAATCAAAGTTTTCTAAAGTGACTCACGATAAAAAATATTATCACATAGTTCGCCTATCAGCATCGGCCATATTTAAACTCATAATTATTTCTTTCGCTGACATAATTTGAATAATTCGATGTTTTAACAACCGCGTTATGATGGGAATATTATTTTATTACGAAAGGTGCTAATTTGCATAATCATTATTGTTGCATCAGCAGTCATTTGTATGTCCTTAGAGGATCGCGTGCATTTATTGGAAATGCGCACGCACTTAATTAGAATAGAGGTTTCAATTATATAATGCAATTTATGCCTGATTCTTGGTACAAGAAATATTTCTGCACTAGACATTTTTTTATCAAAAATGGACCGCGGGCTTTATCAATTCTTCAAGTGTCAGGTGAATATCCCAATTAGCCCCAGTATAAGGTTCGTTCAACAGGCCAATCGGAAATGAAGCTCAATAATTTAGCACAGAATGAACAATTTTGATAATGCAGCAAAGCTTGTTCGTTATTCTAACAGAAAAACCATGTTCATCAAGTTCAAATTCATATGGTGTTTTAAAAATGAACACAAATTACAACCAATGTGTCGAGGTCCCAATCAGCCGCAGTCAAGTTTTTGATTGGAGCCTATTAGCCGCACGCGTTGTCCCGATTAACAGCAGGTTGCGAAATGTGACAGTCATAGATCACTTTTTCGATTAATTTAATCAGATTAACTGACAATAGATACTTGTAATTATTACGACGCAAAATCCATCCTTTCGAGCTGCTCTCCAGCTCATCTCCATCCATGTTGTAGACTTTTGTTTCAATCCATAAGAAAAACAAGGAACTTGCAATAACAATAACAATTTTTTGAGCGTAACACGACTTTTTTGAGGTTTGAAAGTTGAGTTTTTTTCTTAATGTTTAACATGTATAAATAAATTAAGTGGATTGAGGGAAATTAATAATTTCAACTAATTACATTTGGTGAATATTTATTAATAGACAATTACTTTTTGATACAATGTTGTCTTTGAAATGTGCCTTTTACAAGATAAATGTTTCGGAAAAAAGGAAAAACAAAGTTGTAACAAATATATATATAATTCATATACAATGGTTTCATTTCTTATAATCATTGTACAAACAATCAACAACGTCTACTTAAGGAAATCACAATGCCAAATAGTATAAAATATAACGAATAAATCATCATTTAAATTATATTGCCTATAAATCAACAAATCATCCCAATTTTGACTAAGAGCCGTACTATCCGAGATGAAATATTTCTCATTATATAACAGTCTAAAAATGATTGTACATGTGATAAGATTGCAGTGAAAAATTTCATTAGATTCAAACGGAAGATTACTGTTAGTTATATGTTTATGTGTATTAATTAAATTAGCTGTTAATTATTTGATTTAAATGATTATTATTTTTATATTTGTTTGTTAGTTACCTTGATTATTATTATCAGAGTGGTTCCATATTTATTATTTTCGAATCATACACGACGCATTAATTCTTTGGATAATGGAAGCTTCAGGAAGAAGCTGTTTCAATACTAAAGAATGTTAGATGTTTCGCCACATACAGACAGTTGATTTAAATAATTGTTACAATCGAAACATTGTTTGCATTTACTTGAAAACTGTAAAGCTGAAAAATGTGTCAAAACATCGAAACATTTCTATAGTCTTAATCGTTATGGGATAAATCTATGGAAACGAGTTATAAAATAAATAAATCATGGACTCAATTATTTTTGCGAAGTTCAACAAATGTTTGTACAGGAGTCAAATATAAATAGATGACATAAAAAATTGTCGGTTCATACATCGATGCTCAATTATCAGATCAACAACAAAAATATGCAAAAGTTGCAAAGGATTGAAATAACTGTTTTTGGCTACATCCCAGCAAAATTCTTAACAAAATAATACGAATTTCGCTATTCAATCATCTATTTACCAGGAATTGCATTTTTCGAAAAATGCGGTATGTTTATCACGATCAGTCTATTTGGTTGAACAAATATTCCGTGGCAGTACATATTTTCTACATTTTTGAACATTCACAATTAATGTTCACATTATCCAATCATTTCTATATCAAAGTGCTCTATATTCACAATTTTTTCACGCTCGTTAAAGATGCCAAAGAATATGTGTTCGCATGCCAAAAACACATTTACTGATTAAATCGCGCTAAATAATTATAACATTGCACGTTTTATCTCACTACATGGTCACGTTTTTTTACAAAAATAATGTGGGTTTATGCTCTACCGAGTTTATGACTGCGACGATATCTTTTTCTCATCAATGAAAAAAGGAATTCGATTGCACAAAGTTTTTATAAGAAATCTTGCAGTATCTCAATCGGGAACTTTTGAATTGCAACTCGTCTTCAGTAATATTGTTAGTTCAATATTATAGTAAGAGAAATACGTTATGCACTTGACTATATATGTATATTTGCTGGTTACATCGATCTTTTCATCTTATTTTATTGACTACGCTGTTTATTTCATCTAGATTTGAACTATGGAAACATAAAATAACATTCATTTGCAATAATATAATAAAATTACAAAAAAAAACAACTTTTCTTACTTATAAATCGTAGTTGATTTCATTACAAACGATAAATCGTGTAGCAAATCGAGAACATTACACTGACACCCCGCAAGTTGAAATGTCTTAGGGCTCTGTCCAACTTGCGAGTAAAGGATTATACCGTCTAATCCGCAGCTTAGGCCTTTAAATTTAGGGCCGTATTTCAATGGAGCGGGGGCCCCCGTGATGTCTCTATTGATGCAAACTCTGGCACAGTACCTATGTACGGTACTGGGCTGAAGCTCGAGCTCGAGACCGTTGATTGAGCGGACGTGCTTCGACCGCGAGCGAAGGGATTATCGTTCCACCTTGCGGGAATGCAACTTGCGAGGTTTCAGTGTACATTTTTTTTGTAATCAAAAGGTAAATGTCCCATGTAAGGCCAGTATAAGAATATGTGCCTGTTCGATAAAGGTCTAAGGTTCCAATTTTTGCACGAATTGGAAATTTTCGATACTGAGACAAAGTTTGATCAATTTACTATCGGAAATTTTCCGACTTGAAGCTTCAATTTGAATTTCCTAAAAAATAATCGCTTTTTTGTGAGGCATGTCGACAGTCCCCCCTAAGGCCAGTCCGATTTTCTCAGTAACCCTATTAGTGCACAGCACTGGCCCAATTAACTGCAGCTTTGTTGTTAGTGTAGTTTCACTGAGCTCTTCGGTTTTTCCACTTCATTTCCCTTAACTCACGTGATGCCAATATCAACAAGCTGGCCGCCAACACGCTTGACATTTTAGGGTTATGGTGACGCGCGTACTCATTTTCCGTTCAAACTTTTTCATCAAAATAAATAATACTCGTAACTAATTGTAAACACTTAGTACATATGTTGGAAATAAAACATGAAAACATCAATTTCAATGAACTTTTGTTCAGAATTCAGTTTTGTGTTCGAGATAAAGAGGCGACTTGGCCTTAGGTGGGACTATGGCCTTAGGTTGGGCATTTACCTTAATTAACCATTCAAAACTTGTCTAAAATGCTTATTTTCAAAGCATATTTTATGAAATTGATTCATATATTTTTAAAAAGTTTCAACCTACAATTTTCCTATCAGCAAAAGCTCCAATTCGAATCTATCTTGGTATTTTCAGTTCAATGATGAAAAAACGATGATATTCTATAAAATTGTATAAATGATACCATTCCACATCTACAATGGAATTGATGACTGTAACCCCCTAATATTAAGAATTGCACTACGACATTGCACACGTTTCCTTTGTTTTCTTTGGCATATAATTAGAATATATTAATTAGTTGTATAAAAAACATGTCGACACTTTCAAACCAAGTGTTTATTTTGACCTGAAGCTTTTTGAAGTACATTCCAAAATGACATGCGACGTTCGTATGGACAAATTATCGTGAATACTTTTTCATTTGAATCAACTTTTGGAAAATTTTTAAAATGCATACAAATACTCTCGCAATGTCATGATTGTTTCGATTTTTTTGTATAATAAAATTCCTATCTTGCTTTCAATTAACGAAATATTAATTCAATATGACATGATATGACCCTTTAATGAGATCGGAAACTTTCATGAATCATAATATCGTAATATGTACCTGGATGAAAAGAAAACAAATTCACCAAACAAGCAGTTTTGAATTATGAGATATCGAAAAAAAGAATAATTTTACCACGGTATTTGTTTGAAAGTGAATTCTCTGAAGAAACTCACCTCCAGTTCGATAAGTGGTAATTTATGGTGGACGGTGCGAAGATGTAAAATATGCAGTCCCTTGATTTCTGAATTGTGAAGCAACAATTGCTTGTGGATTTGGTATATGTCTTATTCCTAAATTGGGTTTCATCTTCATCCCGAAACCAGAAATCCTTTGATGAGGCTGAGGTATCCTCAAAGCAACTTTATTACTGACTTTCGAGACTAAATCCCGAGAAGTAAGAGGTTTTTCGACAACAGATGTTTCCCCAAGTAACGAGACTGCTGCATTGGAAAGTGTATGCAAATTTGCATCCTGTGGTTTGCGTTCTTCTTGTGGTTTTTCAACACACGTTATCGGTTGATCAGTTGTATTTGATTTTATACTGGAAGAAGTATGGGGGAATTGTGAATGGTTAGAAGCGAGATTTTTAACCGCGTTGGGAGAAGAGGATAAGTGAAGTACGCTACTCTTTGACCCAGCATTACTAAGATCTAATGGAATTTCACATTTGGATATGAAAGGTACGAGGGATTTGAATGTCGAAGTAGAAGATTTCGCTGATCGCAGAGGTGCTAATGGCGGTGGTCCTTTTTTCTTCGCATTATTCCCAACGGGAGATACATCTTTATTTTTTGTGTTAGTCATGCTCTTTATACTCTCCAGAGTTTCTCGCATTTGTTTTTCGGCCAAAAGACTTCTAACCCTATTTGCTTTACTTTCTTTAAGCTGTTTTTCCAGCTTCTCGCGGTCCATTTCGTGATTATTGATGAGCCCAAGTTGCCTCAAAACTTCTTCGTCTTTAGGTGTTTCTTCTGTTGGCAATTCCATTTTTTGTGCGGTTTTAGGTATGTCATCACTTTTTTCATTACTCGCGTGATCAGATGTTGGATTCGCTATTTCAGCGATTTCCATGACCTCATCAGGAATGCTATCGATAATCTGTTCTATAGTTTCTTCTTCTGAATCTTCTTTCCTGTCGGAATGACCATCCCGACCAGATTTACTCTGTGGATATGTAGATTTTGACTTAATTTTATCTCGTCTCACTGCTCGCATCTGAAGAAGTTTTTCTTTAGTTTGATTCGACGTAACGCGAGGTGGGCAAGGCGTTAATCTCACCTTAAGTTTCAGCATATCTTCTCGCGGTGTTGTTGTTATTTCAGCTATCACTCGTTTATTACGACGTTTTCTGCGTTTGTGATGTTCTAATTTCACGATTTTCGAAGATTTCATTGAACTTTGTTCGTGGTTCTCCAGAGGATCCGGCGTTCTCAAGACTGGCGTTACTTCACATCGAGGTTTCTTCGTTTCCAGTTCTTTGATGTGATCAACATTATTCGATTTTTGAGACTTTATTTCTTTTAGTTGACTTGGCATATTCATATGAGAAATTGGCTTTGGACTTGGCGGTGGTGTTGGAGGTCTTTGAATATCTTCAATTACGTGCAAAGCATTTTCACTGTGAAGAGCAGCGGAGTAAGACTGTGACTTTAGATTGGGATCATTCTCATCTCTTTTAACTATCCTATACAATAATTTCATTGGTGTTTCCTGAAAGCAATACAAGAACCCATCTTTCACTTTTAAAAAACCATAAATTTCGATATTTTGTAAAGTTCTACGGCGAACTCTCATTTGCTTATGAGCATTTTTTCACAAGATTGCTTCTCATATTTTCCGGGGATTTTAAAAAGTTTAAGTGTTTCGTGAAAATTGTACACCTTTACTTCAAAGAAATTTTTGGCATTGCTTTTTCTGTGAAACTACACTGAGAAAAATTTGCCTTGTAATGTCAAGAAAATCACACTTGTATGGGGCATTCCGTTCAGCTCGACGATAAGTTATGTTTCACGCTACGATAATTTTCCTGTAACGGTAACGTTGCTTAGTTCTTGTAACGCTAAGTCATTATGTTATCGTGAGCAAAATTTTTGTGGCAATGTTAATAAGAATTTTGTCGTTAGCCGCAGCATACAAAACAGTAACGCTTAAAAAAAAATAATTTTCTCGTTAACAAGAAAAATATGGTTGTAATTACAGGAATTTCAAATTTCAACGCAATATAATTACAAGAATTTCAAAAATGTTTTTTCTGTTCTTGTAACAAGAAATTTTTCTCAGTGTTCTTTGCTATGGATCTTCACTCTGATCTTTAATTAGGACGTACTAATTTCTCGCATTGAGAACCTTGACTTTTCTTTAAGAAGAAAACCAGCAACCGGCTTTTGCAGTCATTTAAATATCGATACCTCCCATGTGAAAAAAGTTAGGCCTAAACTAGATCTAATAATAAACAGACCCAGATGACGTCTACGAAGAAATATACGACTGGGCTAGGTCTAGACCAAAGTTGGTTACCAATAATATTGGTTTTTCGTTGATTTTTGTTTTTTCTCTTGCTGTGGATATATATAATGTATGTATCATAATGATCATTGTAGAAAAGGTCTACACCCGTGGAATAAATAAAAAATAGTCAACGGTTATTAACCAATGTTGGCCCGACTACGAAATGATAACACCTTTCGCACGGTTCCTACAGAGCTTGAAATCGAGAATTACCGGACTTTTTAAATTTTTCCAGACGATTTTTTTCAGTTTTCAAGGAAATTTTCTGCGTCTATAGTTTTTCTAAAGCCGGGACGCGCGAGGAAATAGTACATTGTGTAACAAGTGCGGGTAAATGGATTTGTCGGCATATGTGACGTTTGCCGCACGAGCGAAGCGAGTGTGGCAATCACATAAGTCGACAAATCCATCCCGCACATGCTACACACCGTAGTTTTCGTAAAACTGCACGGAAGGCGCAATTTTTGCAGCGACAAAATTATCCGCGAGTGTGAAAAATGGCGCTTTTCGTGCATGTGTTACGAAAATTCCTTTTTTGCTGGTGCCGTGTAAAATTTTTACATGTCGAGTCTTACAAAATTTTGCATGTGTCTCGCGAGAGGCCTAATTTTTTACATGGGCAAGTTTATAGAAATTTGAAGATTCTTTTTTATTAGTTCGGTTTTACTCACCCTTTTCCATTCAAAGATACATGCTAAATCCAGAAGCGTCCATGATGGATTTAATACTTGAACTGATTTATCGTCTTTTTCTGATTCACAGAGAAGTTCTATTTTATTCGTTATCGACATCGTGTTATCCGAATCATTCCATCCTCTTTTTAGCATCAGAAGGCGTAAAAGATGTCTAACGGTAACACCCGCAGGACACTTCAAGTATCTCACTTTTTCTTTTTTCTCTTCACTTTCTGTGATTTGTTCCAGTAAGGTATTGGCCCCGACGTCTTCATTTTTATCATTTAAGAATGAATAATCAGACTGAATCTTTGGTTCTTCATCTTTAGGATCGTTATGCGAGTTTTGTTGATCGATTTCACAGAGACTCAAGCTCACGAGGTCATCAAACGTTAATTCCGGTGCCCCCACTGGCGTTACTAGTACGGAACATTGAGGATTCACAAGCCGAAAATGACGTCGTCTTTCGAGTTCTGATCGAAATAATCCTGGCACTATGAGGTATACGAGTCGCTGTAATTTTATGTCTGGTAGAAGAGGTGGTAATGTCGCAGCGTTACAAACTGGACACACTCGAGCTCCACTACTCAGTCGTCTTACTATACACCCTCGGCAAACTGTAAAATAATAATTTATACCGTTATGGATAAATGTACTATCCACAAGTTTTTGGCGAGATCCTGTGCGCATCATAGTTTTTCAGTTCAGAAACATCACATTCTTTCATATCCCATTTAGAGGTCAAGAGGTTCTCATTTTCGCCCCAGAAGTCATCAATTTTGCTGAGCAACAATTCTTGTACGTTCCTGCTTTCGAGCATTATTAATGAATACATCGCCGAGCAATACTTTTGAATATGTGAATACGCTAAATCTTTTCTAGTTAAGTTTCATTCATCCAGATTTATGGTAATTAGTTATTAAATGATAAAAAAGACAATTGTGGTGTTTGATAGCATCAGGATCTCTTTGAAAGATTGGATATTATTACTAACAAGAATGAAGACATTCCACAAGAGTGGTAGCATCAATGAGGTAACCTCTGCACAGAGGGCATACGATATGTTCATTTAAATCTGTCAATGACGTCCTTCTTTCTTCTTTTGTGTTCATGACGTTTGATGATCCTGTAATATAATATTATAGTAAAACATTATTATGAATTTCATATTTTTATTCAAAAAAATTATACGTTCATTTTTTGAGTTAGATTTTATGATTGCTGTATAGGTGAAAGAAGTGTTTATTATTTGCTGCTGTAATTGGTTTTTCAGATATTGCGTAGTTTTTCAAAAGCTAATATCTCCATTTGCATCAATTTTGTAAGCTAAAACATCTCATGAAAAAATATACGACTAGCCCAGTTCTGGGCCAAGGTTGGGAGCCAGTAGTCGACATTAATATATTATGCAACTAGGAAGTATTGGCAATTTTGCTGAAGGCTACAATCACACGAAGTAGAATTGACGTTTTCTTTATATTGCATACGATATTATATACAACGAAAGCCAAAAAAAGTGGAATATTTCGCATTGTAAGGTACGAAAAGTACACTTTTTTTACCTGTGTTGCATAAAGTAAACTTTATTGCTGGAAAACTAATTTTTACATACAAGTTTTTGACCGATGTATGTTAGGTTTCACTGCAATACAGCGCATATGAGATTTATGGTGCAGATATTTACAAGTTGAATTTGCTGTCTTTTTGGGGAGCAAGGCTCTCGTCTCTCGCCCTTACCTCAACTTAATTTAACCCAACTTAACATTTTAGGGTGAATATTTATATGAGCGTGCAGTAGATTCAATTTCACATGTAAATATCCCTTGAAAAACGTAAACATATATGTGACCTGAAATGAGGAAAGGAGTCTAGTGACCGAAAGCATCGAACCGAAAAAAGCGGGTTGGAGAGGAACGACTCATGCGATCCGATAGTCGACACCTCAACTTTAAATTGTAATATCTTACTCAATTTTGACGACAGATGTTCTCTCTCAATTTTTTGGAGTGAATTAGTCACTCCAACCGTGGAGTGACTGGTCCAACCACTCTGCTTGGAGTGGATTTTCACTCCAATGGATTGGGAATCTTCACTCCAATCGAAAGAGTGAAAAGTTTCACTCCAATTT
>JABFQM010000067.1:0-59427 GCA_022816865.1 Zelostemma sp. ZL-2020 | reverse complement strand
AACGTTACGCACTAAAGCTGCATTGTTTATAGGTATTAAGTACTTTATTGTTATTACAATCCTGGATTACGAAATGTTCAAAATTCCACATTTTATCGAATCCTGTCGTATAAGTAAATGTTCAATCGTACGAATTCAATGCAACATCCCCTTTTATTAATAAAATAGACGCACAAAAACTCGTCACGTGTTATTGCACGTGATAAAATAAGAAAGTTTGTATAACTTGACATTGTACTTCCACTAAATATATCTATTTTCAAAGTTAGTTTTTACAAAAGTCGTCGATAAAAGTTTATTCATTAAAGAACTCAACTATAACCATAATTCACAACTCGGAATCCTATTAAATATTGAAAATGTCGAATCAGACTTTTTTTTCACAACATACACTTCTATTCGATGAGATCCTCACAATAAGTTAAAAATAGAAATTTTCGTTCATCTTCGGCTCCTTGGGGATTACAGTAAACAAGCTCGTGAGCGAAAAGTGGTCTCTAAGAGGATTAGAGACTTTCTAGAAGATTTTGAACAAGTAAAGTCGATGCAGTTACGCGAGCTTTACTTTTTCTGAGTTGACGACATGTCCTAACACTGCAGCGTGGCGTTCTCGCCAGTTGCTCAGATTTGTTATTATCTTGTTCCAGTTGGACCGCAACGCTTGCCAGCTGGGATGTGGCACAGCCAGTATCCTGAGCACAATACAACAAAATATTACAGGTTTTCCAATTTATACTTACGAAACAATTTACTACTTGAAAATTTAAAAAGTGTCTTTCTCTATTAAACAATGAGCTTTAGAAGCATTAATTGAAGTGGTTACGAAGAGAAAAACTTTAATGGATTCCACAAAAAGACGTTCTTTGTCAAGCTAATTTATCACAAAGTTAGATGCCTCCTTTGATGCATATTTTCCTTGAGCCTATACCTCTTTGAAAATATCACCAGTATAATAATTTCTCTGGTACTTCACAAAATATAAACGTGATCCACTTACCAAGAGGCAAAGATTATGCTGATGCGTCCTTTGACGCGATTCACTTTGCAGTTGCCACGCTTGAATATACAAATCACCGCGATATATAAAACCTCCTCTTCTTGCTCGTAACATCAAGTGCCACCTGAAAATTCATTGAAACAACGTCTTTATTGGAGAGAATTTATTACTTCTTGAACGCTTTATGGCCTTTGAGTGAATTTTTCCATGTTTTCCACGACATGATTGATCATTTGAGTTGATGCGGATTTGAAATGGGTACGAGGTACAAAATAAAAATAAATCAAAGTGGAACAACTTTTCAATCAGATTTTAACTATCTACAAAAGCGTTGGGGCTGGTTGAATACATAGTTTACGATCAATACTTGAAGTAATGGTTTTCATAAAATATTTATCATTACGATAAACCAAGAAGACCGTTAAATATTTGAGTTAAACAGGAAATATTAGTTATCGAACTTTCTAAAAAATTGAATGAAATTTGGCAAATCGATAAAAATTAGTTCGTCCTGCAGAAGAAGATCAATAATTCATTAATACAAAGCAGAAAATAGCTAACCAAAAAAAGAATTTCAATTTTGTCGACATTTTTGTTTGAATACCCTTTTCAAATTGAATTTTTTGTTTGAAATGTGACTGATCTCGTCGAAATTCTGTACTCCGTCTCGAATGATTCTTAATTCATGACTAAATATTGTACAATGAAATGGTTCATTTCAAACCGCTGCATACCCTTGAAGCTTTCATTGTTAAAAACCAATTAAACTGGAAATATTAGCCGAGGGAGCTATGCGACATTGAATATTTAATCTGTCGTAGAAACGTCCTTCCATTATGCAAAAACGTGATGATTGCTCTCCATCTTCACATAAATATGGAATGTGCAAAAATAGATGAAAATTACGTGAATTAACGCAATTAGTCATGCATATGAATGTAATAAGAGATTGCCAATAATTAATTTTCGCGTGTGTCAGTAATACGTCAAATTCCAATTAATGCGAGCGTTCTCATTCTAAGCATGAATTCACACATATCTCTGTGTGCAGGAATATGTACGTACAGAGAAAAGCACCAGCTGCAGCAGCAACATGGAGCTTGGGTAGAAAATTAAACATCCTTGTTTTATATGACACGTATCGAGAGAAACGCGAAAATTCGGAAATGTAATCTAATCGAAAAAATACACGAAAAGTTGCCCGATCCGTTTTCCCAGGGCTATGAAAAATAATGCGCAACGAACGTGTCCTGTTGTTTCGGGCATTTTCGAGTATTTGTTCATTCCAATGTTTAATTTCAAACGATATATCGAACATGTTTCGCGAATTGAAATTTCACTATGGCCTTGTTTCATTTTCGAAGTATTGAAAGTGTATCGATAAAAAATGGAGTTTCTCAATTTGAACGGAAGAGAATTGAAGACTTATTTCTCTTTCTCACCTGATGATGATTTGATGAACTCGAGGCCACTGTCCTCGGGATCTCAAAATCTTGGCAGTGCCTAATAAGGAAGCCCTGTGTGACGGGGAGACCGTCAATGCTCGAAGGTAATACTTAAGAGATATAAGCCATTTGCCTGGAAACAGGAAAAACTGTCTTGATATTGACTTGGATAAAATGCCGAAGATGGGAATTTACGTCAATACGGTTCCATCGTGCACTTTTCTACTAACGCGCGGCAACGGTTACGTCGACACTATCGTAAAGCTCCTTACCTTCCTGATACAGCCAGGAAGCGTACTCGGCTAGGTGATCTGGGCTTTTAGGTTGGAGCTGAACGACGTGTCTGAGGAGTGCACCAGTCGCAGAACCGCTCGCCAATCGAGCGAGCACCAAATATGCTGGGGCGTACGCCGGATCAAGGGAAACACATTTTTGCAACATCTTTATGCACAAGTCCGTTCGATTCGCTCTTCTGTAACCAAAAGTTACGAACAACCTTCATTCGCATTCTTCCATTTCACTGCACTCCGAGCTATGAAAAAGACTTTATATTCACTGAAATATATAACTACAATATCTTTTACTTTGGATTCTTCCGATTTCCACATTTAAAGAATAGCACAGGCAACAGGTACATGGAGCCCCATCCTTTTCGAAACGAATTTGCGAGAATTATGTGCTTTATATATGTTAATTATGCAATAAATACAGACATGTATGTGCTTTTTCTGTACGAGAACACAAAAAACCAGCACAACAAATTTTAATTTTGTCTGAAAACTTGTCATGCATTCAAGATTAATGTGCTTTTCATGTGCTTTCGAATACTGTGAGACATTTTTTCGAAATAAACCCCATTACCGTAAAATATTACTCGTAAAAAATATCCGTCTATTTCATGAATTTCCGTAAATAGAAAAAAATGAGTTCAATTGTATTTATTTCTTGCTTTGGTATTGATGAAAACAATTTATTGCTCACTGCATACCTGACACTTTTAAGAACTTTTCCACGTGTTTTTCATGTACTTTTTCAGTGAAGTATTGTAAAATTAAGTCAGCAAATCCCGCAACTACCGGAGATCAAAGTTTACTTGAAAAATACGTGGGATTTATTTTTATTAGCATTTTGTCAACGCGTTTACAAAACAGCGAATAAAACTGTAATAAGATTATTTAGATTTGGCTTCCGATGGCAGTTTTTAAACATTTCAATGCAGGTTTTTAGTTTAGTTAAAAGTTCGATTTTACATCAGCGTCGGAACCTTAATTTTTTTTAAAATTTTATATTTTATCCGATAAAGCTGTCCGTCAAGCGTTAACTTTCGGTCATAAAATTTGAAATCGTTCATGTTACTCATTTCTAATTTAAACCGGAGCCCAGCATAAACTGACGAAAAATTTAATCGAAAAATACATATAATTTTTATTTAGATTCCGCGTCTTGATGGTATTTCAAGCAATTGTAAAGTATGCATTGATGAAAAATAACGCACACTTTTTAAACTTAACGAACGGCCGAAAATACACATGATTCATAGCCGAAATGGAAGACGAAGTAATTAAAAGCATCAATTGCACGATTGAAAACGATGAAACTTGTGAAATACGACCATATGGATTTTGAGTTCGTTGATATTAAACAGGCTGATACACGATTGTCATCGTAAATCTAGGTAATTGTGTCAGTTTCGTCGCGTACAATATTGAATTGTAGTCGCTTCAAACTCTGTAATTTGTTTGCGAATCCGACAAATGTTTCCGATTCATCGATCACTTTAAAAAGTTAAAGAATGTACCTGTAAAGTTGTCCAAGATTGTAGTGAGCATTAACGTGTCCTGGTTGAGCATGTATAGCCGCTAAAAAATGTTTTTCGGCCTGATCACCGGCTGTTAGGGTGCCAAGATTGTTGTGGGCACTAGCGTACGACGGCCAAAGCCTGAAATTGAAAAAAACTTTGATTCAACATGGCCCCAAGCTACGCCGAAATCGTACTTATAGCTGAAATAATGATGCTTCCGTTGATCAAGCACATAAATTTGGACTCCAAGTCGTTGTGCTTAATCTTCTTGGGGGCTATTTAGATGGGAGAAACCAAGTGGTCAGGGTGGGTGGTAGTTCAAGCACTCCGTTGCACATTAACTAGTAACATCAGAGTTTGGTGCTTCGTTCGCTCGACGTGTTTATGAATTCTTTCTTTCTTTCAGCGCGTACTTCTATTTGTGCGTTTTCATCAATGAATACAGCACAAAATAATAAAAGAATTTTCAAATCGATTCGCGATTCGCGCCAATTTGTCATCATTAATGATCATTATTTTCAGCATTCGTAGCATAAAAATTGAATACTTTACAAGATTCAATTAGAGTATCGACGCTGATTGATGCGTAACGTTATTTCTCATTATTCATGCTATACTTCGAGCGCATTGTTTTGGTAACTTCGTTAGTGTTTATGCTACATGCCAGGAAAATATAAATACAATAAAAAGCATTGCATCCAGAGGCAATTGTAATGATGTTTTGAATCTTTTTTAACGATCTAGCTGAAAAACATGAAACATTTTTTAAAGTTTTATCAAAAAGTGATAGACTGAGAAAATGTTCACTTTGCATCGAAATAAAATACCACGAGACTACTTTTATCTGAGCGAAGTAAATACTACCTCCGTTAACACAATAAAACAGTTGCAAGAACTCGCATTGTTTGCTATGGCTATTTAACTGTTTCGAACAGAATTTTTCACTCACGGGAAAATCCAAGTTGGAGCAATGCAATTCGGGCAAGAAAACAATTGTGAAACGTGAAATGCGACGTACATTTGCTACTTTCGGCTTGAAACTGTTTCAACGCTACCAAATAAACAATTACTTTTCATATATTTTTCGTTACATCTTGTATGAAATTTAATAGCGTCATTTCTCATAACGAGCAACTCGAATGATTGAGATAAAACGACTTTCTTGGAAGCGGAACTCCGAAAACTGTGACGAGAAGACCTTCCATGGAACCGAGAGAAAATTACGTTTTTATTCAACTTCAACGTTTGCAATTCATTTTCCACGGGTTTCGATTTTCTCGTGTGTCTCGTTTTCGCCTACGCGATTCTTTTTCTGTTTCATTTGGTAAACAAAATTTTTTGTCCATTTTATTTCGCGTCTTCCGTCGTGCGTCATATTTCCAATTCTTCCTCCACTCAGAGCAATAACTCTTTCTGTTCTTTTTCGGCCACCGTTGACCCACACCTTGCAGCGAAGTATTGGTTGTGAAAAATTGAAGCTTCAACTAATTGGCAATTTTCAGCACTCGTTTCGCTTCCGCTTTCGTCGGCTCTCTATAAATACCTTTGTATCGAAGCTTCCCCATTTCTGCCTAAATTATAAAACTGCTTGAATACGATTCGTGCCGTTTCTAAATTTTAGACATGGACGAATCTAATTCATTAATTTTTGTGTGCATGCATTAAGGGGAACTTCCCAAGGTTCAATCCTTCGTAAAAAAACGCATTCAACGTACAAAGAAAAATGTTTTTTAATTTTTTCTGAAAACTATAATTAAAATTGAGTCGTCAATAATACGAGTAGAAGAAAATATATTGTGTATGAGAAATAAGTAATCAATGTCTCAAATTTTATTACAATCCAAACAGTTGAACGAAACTAGTTTTTACTGCAACACTTGAACAAGGGTAGTTTTCTCAAACTATAGGAAATTCAAAACGACACAGCTACGCTATAAAATTTTTACTTTTACGATGCGTTTCTTTATATTTTCAATGAAGCGCCATTTGATTGTCATTTTATGATCCTATGCTTTTACTATTATTCAAAGCGGAACATAAAATTCTGAACCACCTATGAGGCAAAGGATTCTATGACACGGATGTACCTTGTAGTAAATCAAACGCTGAATAAATCCATTAAAGTCACTGATACTCGTAAAGGTATATCCTTTATGAATGTAAAGTAGGCTGGATTGTTACCTCATTTTTCACGTTACACCAAGCTTATTTATTTATAAAATTCAGAATTCTTCCTGTCGAGAAATTCTTTCGAGCTTTCACAAGTACTCCGTTTTCGACGAACCGAAGGAAGTAAAAATATAATCCATCAAGCATCTTTCTAATCGTTTGAAAAAAAAGTTTCCCGCATCGAATAACATCGAACAGCGAAGCCATCACTGATTGTGATTGATTATCGAGTGTATATCAATTAAAAGCAAATCATAGCTTTATGATTCGGAAGAAAATGCAGCTATATTATCAACGCATATTAAAAACAGCGAAAGAATGCATGAAAAATTACTGAATATACCGCTATTCGATGAGGATAAGGAGAAAAAAAAACAAGAAAGAAAAACGATGGAGGAAAAATGCCGCATTCGCGTGTACATCTAGCGTGGTATCGGCGGTTGATTTGTTTATGGTGTTTTTCCGATAGGCGCGCAACGACATTTCACGTCGTATTGTACGTCACGAGGCACGTACAGCTTTTTGCCGAAGATAATAATACTATCGTTGGCCTGTTATTGTTGCGAGGCAAACCCGATAATATTTATGTGCGACGTTTGATACTTTTCCAATTGTAAACAGCACGCTGATGGATATCACGCTAGTTCGCATGTGACTTGATACATTTCGTTTACCGACTTTGTGGTGGTACATTCTCCCAAACATCTATTCTCGTAGTACTCGTCATATAAGCCACCACAGCGCCATAAACCTGGCCGACCGAAAATTACGGTTCGCGATCCCGCAAGAACCCTCGCCGGACGGCACCAGCAGGAGCAGCGGCAGCAGCAGCACCAGCACCAGCAGCACCGGTAGCAGCAGCAGTGCGTGCTTTATGACCATGGAAGTGCATACGAGGCGCGCTAGGTAATCCGAGTAGATTTACAAAGCATCATCAAACTTCCTTTTTAACGATACTGCGAGCTTTATCTCCGCATCACAAAGAAATACTAGCGTATGCGTCACATGAACTCGACTCGTATGTCACGAATTTAAATTCTAAGGTTTTTTGCCCGTTGAAGGGCTTCGCAGTTTGGCTATTTGCGAGAATGTTCCACGCACTTTACGGAGTGCTCGACGTATTTGTAGGTCGTAATGCCTTTTTACGAAATAGAATTCAGGAGGGAATGTTGATTCCATGAGATATTTCTGCTCATGGCGGAACGCTTTCAAGCCGCTCGTCTTTCGTTTTTCGTAGAAGACTATCTATTGAGTTAAAAGTAAATCAATCAGGTATAGTTGCGGAACTTATTTAAAGTTTGCCAGTGGTGCGGTGTCTTACGAACTTTGCAGTTCTAAAGTGCCTCGAGTCTCTGGACGGTCAAAGCTTCGTATCTTATTTTGACGATAGTTCTATACGCTCGCGAAATGTTGAACGTGAAAGGAAAATAAATAAGCAATAAGCGGAGAGCCCTGGGATATAAGAAAGTATTCGCACTAAATCGCGTTGCTTCGAAATTGCGAAATATTCACGATCCTCAATTTATGAGAAATATTTCACCGGCGGCAAGTAGTAAACTTCGCATCGAAATTGTTATTTCGCAAGACATTATACACGAGCTTTAATTGAATAATATCCGAATATAAATGCAGTTGATTGCGTTTATAAAACCTTTTGTTTCGTTTCAATTCTATAAGAAGCGAACCACTTACCACAATGCTAATTGGTAATGAAGTATCGCTTCGTCGGGCTGAAAAGTATCCCTCAAAAAGTTGGCAAAGTTGTAATGCATCTTCGCGTTATGTGGCAACGATTGCAGTCCAGATCTACGTAGGTACGGAAAAACAAAAGTTTTGAACAATCAATCAGATATAATGAAAGAAATGCTTCAAGAATTAATAATTTCATATTGGATTTAAAAATTATTTTTCCTACTGCTCTTACCCAGACTATCCTATCGCGATATCGCAGTCCGATAAAATTTCACTTCTTTCTAGGGATCGGGAAAGAAGAATTGTTTCTTGTTTCGAATGCAGAAATGTTTTATCGAGTTAGGTTTACGATAAAAATGGGGTTGAATCTTTCTAAGAATGTTTTTGACCATTTTTGCTGGAATCGGAGCTTGATCATTGTACTTTGTCATCGTATAAGAATATCGGATCTTTTGAGAAGATTGAAACCTATTTTTCTCGTAAACCTAACGTGATATGACATTTCTACAAATATAGTAAATGGTTCTTCCTTTTAATCCTAGGAAAAAATGAAATTCTATCGCACTGTCTATCCGGAAAATGAGAATCTTAAATTTTTATATGCCGCGCGTATGTATTTATGCTGAACATATTTCATCCCTGATGGTTCATTGCTATCTCTGAAACCGCTGTTCAACTACGTACATATAATATTGGCTTAGTGCCAACGTTCTTGTTATAGTCAACCCTGCGTCAAACTTTATAAAAGACGTTGGTAACTCGCTACTTCGGGAATTTACGGTATTTCGTATATGCATGTATAATATCACTTTGATTCATCATAACTGTCGTGGTGCAAATTACAAGTATTTTTTCAATGATCGGTAATTCCGTAGGGGAACAAAATTAAGCGAAACGCTCTCGCGAATGGTTTCGTCGTGAGATCGATCAATAATTTTTTCATCATCCTAAAATACTATTTTAATCAATAAACCGAAACTACAGTCTGGGCGAGAAACGGTGGTTAATTTATTGAAAGTTGAGGAATTACAAGTAATTGTAATACTTATTGAGCGTACTTGAGCAAATTTTCTCTTGACATCCAATCTCGATTACGAAGTACCGTTCGACAACTCCCGAAAATAATACATAGTATCACACCGGCTGTAATCAAATTCCTTCGCCGAGGAACAGCTGCCCATGTCAGTTGAACCCCATACGTTACTAAAAGGATCCAGCCAACGCTGCAACAATCTTCATCAGTATAGTTTACAAGTATTTGAAAATCTATTACTCAATTCACTACATTTCCGGTGGTTGAAAACATGCGCGAACATATTTGTAATGAGAAATGTTGACTGACAATGAAACTAAACGTTCATTCCGTACCTGGGTATGTAAAGTACTCGTTCTGCCATAACGAACCCCACTGTGAGTAAAAGGTTTGATGCAGGCAGAAACGGTAACACTAGGAACAACCAACCAAGAAAAATAGGCGGATGCCTTTGTTGCTGAAACAATGAAGTAGCGTAGCTTGTTAAGTTGTTACATTATTTTCTAACGAGTTCAAGCTCATTTGAAATAGTTGAATCCTCATTCAAAAAGTTAACATCTTTTTTACATATTCGAATTTGGCTTTAATATCGGCCACAAGGAACAGAAAAACGAAAAACAATTACGTAAAACAACTGTTCTTTGAATTGATCGACAAAAAGAGGGTAACAGCTAAGAATAGTCAAGACCTTTTTTAGCCCAATCAAAAGCATTGATGGAAATCGTTTTTTTGAAATTACGACCACAAATGTAATAACACTTGACGTTTCGTTTTATCATTTCGTCGTCTCTACAGTTCCACTTATTTTCGCACACGTCGGTACATGCGATATTGACGAGTTTAATGGTACGACAGTAAGTCCTGCAGGAATACTCAATGTGGCTGCTGTAATTAGAATTCCACTGCACCCAAGTGTGCTTTGCGAGTCACAAATTACAACCATTTATCATGTCCATACACCGAATATTTACGTGAATAATTGCATTACTATGAATGTATGTCCTATGAATAGGCGGAATGTTTGGTTGCGAAACTAATTTTGATACCTCGAATGATGTTAATCAGAACCACGTGGAGGAATGTTGCACGGCAATATTGAAAATTAGCCATTTATCGTGTTTGCGCTCTTAATTAGAGCTCTTTGCTTTTATTAATTGTCGTTGTCTACCGAAAAAGGAAACAGAAGGACGATAATTTATCATTTGTACCAACCTCAAAATCTGTAAAAGCTTTGTACGTGAGGACCAGGCAACCACCGAAAAAAAGACACGTTGCCAAATTCCTGGTGTCGGCCAAACTTGCCACCAGAGGAACAGAGCCCATTTGCCAATCGTGAGACAACGTTACAGGGCACAGCAGCAGCCAGCAGTTTAACGCTGCCAGGTAACAAAACGTTAATAATCTGAAACACGAATCATCAATAACATTTACAGCGTTTCCTCGTGTTTTGCAGGGTTGCACAACCTTTCTTTCGTTCTTAATTTTGTGCAAATATCGTCGACCCGTGTTCTCTTATAATTACCTCGTAACTAAACAATGTTTTTTTCATAAAAACGATTCTTCTTGCGGAAAGAATTTTTCTCGGGGATAATTACTGCCTCGCACTCGAATTCAATGCCAAGAGCTCTCAAACTCTCTATCTGCCGCCCCTATCACTCGCTATATTGTTCGCTCGTGTTTTAGTCTCAAGAAGCAAGGACGAGAAGCAGGAGAGAAGCTGTCTGCTGCTGACGCTGGCTTTCAAATTCTCACTATCAGCATCTTTTCGATATAATCACCGTTATAATGCATATCGTGCCATGATAGCATAGTGGCGCAACAGTGCCACCTCCACCTAATGTTTTTGTTCCCACTATTCCCACCAGGAACACAAGGAAGGAGAGATCGGCTTAGTCGGCGAGTCTATTGTCTGACTATGGGTGACGTTCTCAAATACGACCGCTGACATAATTACTGGCACCTGTCACGGATAGATTATTTAGTCGAATCTTCGATATAATATGAACTTTGTTAATGAAGTCGCGGTTGACATATGCGCGCCTGGTTTCGGTGATAACGAGATTTCAGTTGACGCGCGTGATACGTTCAAACAGCTTACGTCGACGTCTCATTGAGCCCCTATTTGTCAATGGAAATCTGCATTGTTACGAATAAAATGTCAGCTCCGTTGTTCATTCGGGTAAGATGGATTAATGGCTAGATTATGGAAATATTGAATTTCAATTAAATCTGCACTCTCGTATTCGAAACTAAATGGTCTTTATTAGAGCATTTTTGAGTGAAAATAATCTATTAATGAATTCACGAAACGAAGGAAAAGCTGTTAATTATGCTAGCAATTTGCTAGGGATAAAATCAATGAACATTCGAATTTCATAATGCAGATATGATATTTACATCAATTACACTGCTTTCCATTCTTTGAATAAATACATTGCTCATGGATCGAATTATGAATGCGGCAAATTATGTATAACATGATAACGCTTCATTTATTTCGTAATATGTTCATTACGATTAAAAAGGATCTTTCATAAGCGCGAGATGCGATAAAAACTCGAATTTCTAAAGCTCTTTTCACCAAAAATGCATGTACTCTACTTTGTATTTCGATGGAAGTTAAATTAAAAAGCATCTTTTGCAAGCAGAAACGGCAATGAAATCTTGAATTTCTAAAGCTCTTTCAACCAAAAATTTATAGGGTTCTATGAAAGTTAAATTTCACAATAATAAGAAAAATGATGGGGAAAAGTGCGCGATAGAAGCATCGCATAGATCTGATGGCAGCGGAAGTCGAGGATATGGCAATGCTGGGATGTACGAGGCCACAGGCAGCTTGACTGCAATGCGGTATACTAGACTTCCCACCTTGTGAAGATGACCTCGACTCGCTGCATGGATACCATCCCTTTGCTTATCGTTTCATTCCACCATATGTGTCCACCCACATTTCCCTCGTGTATACTTTATACAGTAACGATAGATTACAAGTCCGTCTGATATTGTAGAAAGATGCTACGATCGCGGCGGAATGCGCATGTGCATACAGTTTTTAGCATAAATATTTATCAGTTTAAGAAAATCATGATTTAAGGCAAAAAATGTCTTTCAAATTGTAATTGTATTATATCTGTGTATTATTTGCGGTCGCGCATTTTTCGTATCGTTTTGTTTTCATTATTTCGCGAAATGTTCTCTTTTTCTTTTATTAAAATCTATAGCGGAGAGCAGGGTACATTGTGACGAATTCTAATTTTGGATTTCTATTTTTCCACCGTTGTCGAAGTCTATTTTCACATTTTATTAGTCTGTATTTTGAGCAAGAAAAGCCACCATTCAACTTAAAAAGTAGAAGAAATTAATTACTCACTTTTATTAGATCTCGTCAATTCGAAATCTGACAACTGTATTAATTTGCGACTGTTACTTGAACGTTTCGAATTGAAATATCGACCTACGCTCATTTTAATGAACGTATTGAAAAACTTCTTCAGTGTTTTTTCGCGGTTATCGAATATGAAATACGAACTGAACTGAGTACAGTAATAATCGAGCCAACGTCAAATTATCTCCGTTATGAACGCGAAAAAATAGAATGTACGTACTGCTTCCGATATAGTGTACATGAAATTTTACGTCGCTTTAAAAACGCCCCTTTAATACACCTTATGGTTACGGCGCGTACGCATGAAAGCGAATTACATGCCGTACAATTTTAGAAAGTTACGTGGTTGAGGGTAAGGACGTTACCATGCAACAGGTTCGTGATTCGCAAGCGTAAGTTAGCGCACATTTTGTATGACATTTCTGATGATCTTGTGATTCGTGAAGAAAATTGCACGGCATTATTGCGTTTTCAATATTAACAGAAAATGCCGTACTTTGCTTCGTTCAAGTTGCTCGCTTGCGATGCCGGGAAGACAATTGAAATTGAAAAATCTACGCTATATTCTTTTGTTTCATCACTAACCGACTGAGTAGAGCAGTTGATGAAATTGCATTTTCGAGGAATTGTGGCGAGAAAAGTGTTTAAATCTAATGATGGTCATGACTCAAGTTTCATGGCGTGCAAAACAAACTAGTAGAGACTGTTTAGTAATGAGCTTGGACGTATGAAGAGAGCATTGTTGTGGCAGATGTCGTACGAATTATAGGATCCGCGTCACGTGGTTATTCTGTGGTGTACCAACGTCCCCATAGAATCATGTTTCGGAAAGATATTTGGACCTCAATGTCTCATATACTCGGAGCGGATTGGCTATTACATGAATTCAACGGAACACACAAAACATGCGCATATCGTTTACCTCATACCTCTCGAAAATGTTTCAATAAAGTGTACAACATTGGAACGCCAATTTGTAACGA
Source organism: Zelostemma sp. ZL-2020 (assembly GCA_022816865.1). Classification (NCBI taxonomy): domain Eukaryota; kingdom Metazoa; phylum Arthropoda; class Insecta; order Hymenoptera; family Platygastridae; genus Zelostemma; species Zelostemma sp. ZL-2020. Next base: position 45,922 of record JABFQM010000067.1, on the reverse strand, counting down.
AATAAGGTTTGAAATAACTTTTACATCGTTCGAAATACTTTCATGCTTAAATGTGAATTTACACAATGATAAGGTATATTTTTCTTTGCGTATGCGAATACATAATGGAGAGAGAAAGAAAGACAGAGAATGAAGACTACTGTGACCCATCTTTTTGTCCAATGGAAATAGGAAAAGACGGGCGTACGATGCAAGCATATACGAAGCAGAATATATACAAGAAAAACGTTGGGATATGTATCTATTCGTATCTTATGAAATGCCCAAGAGTATCATCGACATCTCAGTTGTTGAAGATAATCGAATGAGAACTGAAGCAATATGCGACGGAATCGGTGTATAGTCCAAAGGTAGAAATCGTAAAATTGAACAAAAATTGAATTCGCAAAATTAATGTTTACCCTTGATGTCGCTCGTGCTTTTTCAAATCATTCGAGATATACTAGAAACGTTATTTCGAAATGAAATAGCAATAAAGTATCATCAATTTTTCTACCGCATTTGAGTGACAACTAATTTCTGTAGAGTAGAGGAAAAATTAGTTACAGCTCTTTCCGGGCGCATCGTAGCGTGTAACTTCAACACCCTCCTCGCTATCTTTGATGAAAAAGTTCTGTTTTCTTTTCTTCTACACAATTTTCACCATCGAGTAAAACTTCATTATTTACGGTTGAGGTGGCATGCAGTCTTCACTTTATCAACTTTAGCCTACGAAGGAGTTGTCTCGCCAAAAAGAAACGGGAGATAAAATTACTTGGTCGGAAGAAGGCGTTTAAAATGACAGATACTCTTTTCCCGTGATGGCAAATTTCAGGAAAGTTCATTTGGCGATAACAAATTCTAGGCACAAGTATAAAACGGAGTTCTAGCGCAGCTGCAGTTGATAATTTTTTCAAAAGGAACATCTCTGACAGTAAAATAATTCGAATTCCCTATCGAAATTGTACTATTACAATACTGGGGAACGATATTATTGTTTTGTTAGACATGACGTGGTTTGTCTTATGAATAAATTTGAACGTCAGTGTGTATGATATCCTCAGACTGTCATTTAAGCATGCGAACGTGACTGTGGAGTAGGAACCGCAAATCAAGTTCGGTCGTTTGAGGTTGATTACAGTACTGCTATGAGGAGCATCATTAAATCATACAACTCTAATGACGTTCGGATTAAAATGGTACTATGACTGTTATAATGTGTGATTTAATTTACTTTTCGTTTATATTTCACAACGCTAGTTTTCGACCATTGCAAATATCGATCGGTAAGCGTAGTCAAAATGGTCGTCATTCTCTAGCCGATTAATAACGGTTGGGATGTAAATTTTGTGCACTTATCGCTGTATAGTAAAGCCAAGTGAGTTTCCAATTCAGTTATTAATGTTTCGAAATGATCATAGTTTGATAATTAAAGCCTTTAAGGGAGCCGCACGCCGCAGAATAATTATTAACACTTTATTGTTAATTACTTTTTTTATAGTATTCTCTATAATTCAAGATGAAACAAGTTCTCATGTTTTTATCGAATAAGGAATCATTCATTTTGTTCAAGTTTTATGTTCCGTATCATACAATTTTTGGTTCCTGGATTTGCAGGATTTGCAATTTTCGTAAAGAGGTAGAATTTGATTTATCAAAGTATTACAAATTGAAGAAGAGATGAAGTTATTGATCTTGTAAGTACCAACGTTAAAAATCAACGACGTATCAATAATTCCACAAACCATTTTTTGCTGCACATTTCATATATTCTCTCAGCACCAGACGTCAGCAGTTTCCATAATTAGAATCGACGATTGGTGAGCACGAAGTGAGGGATATTGACTATGAAAAATTTCAAACCTGGATTGAGCGATTCTTTTCTTTTTCAATTAAAAAATTCACTTGTAACTCGCACGCGAATCACCAAGGTTTCTTGAAATTGATTCAAATCAAGGATCGGAACCGAAATCGAAGCCGTTTAAAACCAAACCAGAAAAACATCGATAATTGGAATTTCAAACAATCGAAACCGTTATTCGATTCGGTTTCATAGCTGGATTCAAATGAAAAATTTTGCAATTCTGCCAATTTGTAAGTTTCTACATATTTTACGCCAATTTCTTTTCTTCTCAGTTCAGCTATTCGTCCTCCTGAGAAGATTAAATAAAACGTTTTATTAAACCATAAATGCAGCGACTGCATTCCATTGTTGATAAAGCAATAAAACTCCCTCGATCCAAGAGTCGCAAAATTTTTTATTCCCTTACCCAGAGAAACGTATAAGAAAGGAATGCACGGAGAGAAAATTATATGCATAATCGTATATCTACTTTCAGAAAGACGCGTCTATATTAAGGTTTCTTAAGTACAGCTTTATTACCCAGGAATCTCGGCAAAGAACTTATGTAGCTGAACAAGATGCGCAGGTGCTCGTCCGAGACACAAATTAAGCAAAAGTACAGAAGTTCTTAACAGGAAGTGCACGAAGAAGAGGCCCATGTGTACATTGTAGCATTAAGAAGATCGATAGCCCAAGTTTCGGATTCGTTAAAGTACTGGAAAGCTGCTAAATATTTTTGAGGGAAGGAAGAAGTTGATATTAAATTTCATACTCTACCTTCAAGTCTTTTTACCGGCTTTTAAGATTCCGTTTTTTAAATTTATTTCGCTATCAATATTCACACGTAACGAATAATTTCGGAAACATTAGAATGAATGGGGAATTCCGAAACTTCGAGGAGTCTATTGAAATAACTTATTCGTTTTGGAATAAATTGAAATCGCGCGAAATATCTCAATGTTATATAAATATAGGCTTTGCATGTCGAATAAGCAGAGTTGTAGAATAATGAAACGCACTGACAGACTGAAACAAAATATAACTATGTCTGAGCTTGCCAGAGCAAGATAAATCCGTAATATATAATCGGATTCCCTCTTGTTTTGTAGCGAACGTAATTTCAGTTTTTCCTTCAGTCTGGCATTATTCGGAGATTGTCATGAATGCATCAAAGAAAAGGAACAATTGTTTCGCGTGCTACAGAAATATATAATTTCCCTAAGAGAATCAAGTACGAGAAATTTGTAGGCATGGGAGAGAGGGCTTAGTGACGTGATGAATTCATAACAATAACATTTGAAACATAAAAGAGACGTGAAACAATTGAATGCGCTATTCATAAATAACGTCGCGCTTTTTAGTGGAGGTTTGCCAAAGTTTGACACTTTCGACGGAGAGAGATTAGAGAGCTTCCGGGAAATCTGGTCGTGCAAAAAAGTCGGTTGAAGGCTCAGAAAATAATAAAAACTATTACAATTGTTAAGGGGGACATTTTAGAAAATCAAAGTTCGAAACTTGTAATGGAAAAAGAGACGTTGTTATGCCCCATCGACAGTTTTAATACCTGCTTTTAGAAAAGCAGAAATTCCGTATGAGAAAAAGCGATTTCGCTCTTTTGGGGTAGTTTTGTGAAGCGACCAGACATAGACTCGACATTATGGTCGGTTTTCACGTATTCCCGACGTGTGCTCGAACACGAATCGAACTCTAGTCGTATCTGGTCGTTCACGAGATGCCGTAAAAACCTATTTTCTACCTTGGCCGAGCATTCGAAAGAATAAAACGACAAGCGGTAAGGCAAGGGGTGTAAAAGTCGATGCTCATTTCGTTTTATTTCGGTTTATTTGCGGTTCGGAACCGTGCGGAAGTACTTTTTCTGTTTCCGTTTAAGATTATAAAACAATTTCCCGGGAAAGAAGGGAAATCTTATAAATTTGCAGTTATGATGTTTTTTTTTACTATTACGAGTCGAATAAATTTTTTATCGCTATCGCGGAATTTCTGTACTCGAAGTAAAAATTTAGCTCACGTTCTCCTCGTAACGAAGTAGCTTTTTTTTCACGGGATATTTCGAAATCGTATTAAAAAATGCGTTTTTGGATGCTGGCGAGATTTAATCAATTTTCCAACGCCGACGTGAACGGAGAAGCAAACGAGATTAAATAATTTTGATCATTTTTTCGGCCCATTTCGGTGAAAAGCACGATCGAATCTGGGCTAAAAAAATACCGGCTGGTCTCCGCTACAAATTAAAAGTGCGAATTTATCGGGACGAGAAAAGTTTACAATTTTTAACGGTTACTTCATGCATGCTACCTTTACATGTACATTACGTGTAGAGCGTGCACTTTCCTTGTATTTCCGTTGCGTTATTCCTAGTATGACATGCCGCCGGATGCGTCCAATGGCGCGTAACATTCCGAGCAGATAGAGTATGCGAAAGCAAAACGAATACAAATCGAAAACTGAACTTTATGCCAAACCTAGCGCTGGAATAGAGTATCAAGAGAGGACCTAGTATAAGTTCGCATTTTCATTCCTTCGCATATTTGTAATGTTCTCGGTCGAGCGGGGTACCGCTGGAACTCGAAAAATTCAGTTTGAGTGCCCAAGAATGTGTATACACCAAGATAGATATCGTTCGACAAATCCATACCTGTGAATAGGTACGATGTCTTTTTACATTTCAAAAATGGAATAAATAGAATACCTCGAATCGTAAAATGATATCGTTGAAAACGGATGTTGGATCTCCCTTTTCGCGAGAAGATAAATTTTCTTTTAATTGAGAGACGATGATTTTCTTGAAACTTCGCTGAATTCGATTTAGCGATTCCCATCGAACAAAGTGATGAAAAAAAAAAATGAAAAAAAGCCGTTTAAGAAGGAATTCCCTTGAAGCCTCCCGAGGAATTGAAGTGGAAAAGTTGAAAGATGAAATAGCGCTCGATTAAACTCTGGTAGAAATCAGGAGAGTCCTTCTGCGAGGTTTGGAGGCTTTTCGAAGTTGACGGTATCCTCGCGACGTAGTGGAAAAGAAGGGGAGGTAAAGAAATAGATGGAATGAAGTAGAAGGAGGAAAAAGCTGTGCTTTAGCTTGAACACTTTTTTGGATTCAGGTCACTTGAGGAGCACTATACAACGAACCAGAAAATGTAAAGGTGGCAACTCCCGAAACAACTCCCTTTCAATCCCCGTTAACGCGAATCTAACGCGTGATATATTTTCTACAATCGTTTTTAACACGTAATAATCATCATGCCTTCCACTAATTTTGTTGCATTTTCGAAAACGTCTTTCAACAATGGAAAATCCTTGCAATAGTTAGTGTTGGACTCACCTTACGTGGAAAGAAGGATGAAACGCAGCAGGGTTGTCCTGAGGGGAAAATTTTGGCAGGGTTCCATGGAGTAAGGCGAGCCTCACCACCAGTAATACACCCAGCTGAAAACAATTTGAACATTTCAACGAAATTCCATGTAAGTCAAGAGAAAAATCGAATTCAACTTTTAATTGTAAAGCGTGCAGCTTTGCAAACATTGCGAAAAATACGTTTGTAGATTGAAACACTTGGAATGATCACCAACACGATTGCAATTAAGATTGTTCAAGTGTCGAACTGATTGTAAAAAGGACAAATAAAAGTTGATAGAGTTGAATAAGGATGTCTTTGTCACGATGCAGAAAGCACTTCTCGCAGAAATTCCATAAAGAAAGAATGAATAAAGGTCATATCAGTCAGAAATCTTCTACGCCAAATATCGCTGTACAAATCGTTCATGTATCAACTTCAACGGCTTACTGCTATATCATAGCGATTGACAGCCTTTTATTTTCTTGTAAAGTTTCGTTTCTCTTTCTCAACGGAATACTTGAAAACTTGAATGAAATTGTCATGTCTTCTCCAAATGTGCTTTCAGCTCTCTCGTTTCTACTTTTAGCTACCATGTGACCCTTTCCCAGCCCCCGGAGGGAGGGGATGTAAAAGTTTCGCGCGATTCGGCATGTACAAATGCTTTGACGAAAAAGCAAACTTTTGCATAAGTAATATCCCGCGGCTGTAGAGTCTGCGCCAAAGTTTGAAATTATTTTCCCCGAAAATGTCGCGGGTGGTTTGAACCGATTATGCAACGTGACGAGACTAAACCGATGTCACGCCGAATTTTGCGGAATTTAAAAAGACGCTTCCGGAAAATGCTCTCGGTCTCGGCCGGGAAACGTCTCTCGAGAGTATTATTTCGAAAAATGTAATGGCACTCGTCTCAAAAACTAAGGGGCTTGTAAAAACATAGAAGAGAGTAGTATTACCGAGAGCGCTAGTGCGACGATTCATTTCAGGCATAAATTAGCATAACTCGACTGCCCTACTAAGCACGCCAACGAAGCTCAAGCGCCCCTTCAATGTTGTACGAGTACGGATCCGTACTAGTGCACACGTGAATTTCTGGAATATTTCACTTTTCCTGTCTCTGTGGCTCGATTCTACGAGTACTTGTACGCTACATTACAGATGCATTTTCAATTCTGATAATGCTTCACTACGTGCAGCTATCTATCTCATCTCTTTGTATCAGAAAAGGTGGAAACTTTTTCAATAAAATTCTCTTTGCACCGCAAAAAACTCATCGCATAAGGCGAGCGTTTCAAAACGTACTTCAATGAATATACACAGCGCGTTTTATTTCAAGTGGGACGAAATTACTACGACGAGACATTCTCTTTTAATAATATTAGTGGCATTAGCGACGAATGTGTTCTTTCATTTCCAACGACTAATCCATTATCGTCGACAGATTGAATTTCGCGACTACGAGTAGTCTGGAATATTTGTAGGGTTTCATCCCTCAACCGGGTAACATATGTCGCATGTAAATCTAACATGAAAGTGTCACGATGTACTTGTATTATTTCACATTTCCATATCGACTTTTATTCTGCGCGGTATCACGAAAAATTACAAAATGACGAATCGTGTTAAAAGTCATATGTTTTGCATTTTTCTTTCTACATTAGGCAAATTACTCACCGAGACTAGAAGCATTGCCGCCCTGCGTGAAAAGTGTCTACAATCATCATTCCATTTTGCTTCGAATATCGATCTTAAACAGTAAAGGTTGTACGCATTTATATAACTTGGAACAGCAGACGGTATTCTGGAGAAAAAACCGAGCCGTTGAAAATTTTAGTACAAATGTTAATAGTTCTCATACGATTCATCATGAGTCTATGAGCAAAGTAATTAAAAGACATCTGTGATGTGAAAGTAAGAAACCGAGATCTCCTAATTAGTGCTCGTTCTGGAGAATGAGAGTCGTTCAAAGGGAAAGAAATTTTTCCACAAAAAACTACGTTTTATGAAAGATGCCAGCCGGAGACTTTGAAATGCTTTTTTTTGATTAATTTTTTCACTTCGAGCATCCTTAAAAGACGCGATGCTTAAAAGAGGACTGGGCAATTTGAAATTAATGAAACCCACTGAAATGATCATATATTTTCTTGTATTGTACCCAACTCGCGAAGCGCGATAAAAGTAACATTCCATGATTCTTAATGCTCGAATGATAACGCCAACTTTCATCACAATAATTTCCTGTTGTTCTAACCTTGTTACTCTCCAGTTTCGAGTTACCTCTGGAAAATAGTACTTTAAAGTCGTTAAAAACACATACGCAGCGGAAATTGCTTTCAGAAATTAATAATTTCCAAAGTAATGTCCAAAGAACATTTTTACCTTTTGATAGAGTGCCACGAACGAAACCAATCGTAAAGAAGGTTTAGCAGAAGAACTGTTATGCCAGTTTCTTTAGCCAACATAGACAAGGCCCCAAAACAGACGCTCCAGCAAACATATGCAGTTGGCGGCCTGCAAAAAAAAATTGTCACCCAAACCAATTACAAACCAATCTATTTATTACCTACGTTTATAAAATATTTGTTTCAATGTAAATTCAACATACCCGTGATACACCAAAAAAGAGAGTAGAAAAAAAATGCAGGCAAGAACGTCGGCCCTTCCAACTATCCCAGAAACCTGCAACAGAAATGAGTCCTGGTATATTGAATTAATTCCAAACGGGATATGTAATAGGTATTTGAAGTACTTCAGGCAGAATAAATGAATAAGTACATGAGCAAATCTTCAACATATTCTCATGATTTTGTTACAACGCTAAAGTGCAATCACTGATAAATTTATTGGTCATAAATGTGATTAAGTAATTTAATTAGATTCAATTAAAACTCTATATAATTTTTGTTGCACCACGATTTTTAAAAAACTTTTGAAAAATGCATCATTTTAACAATCTATACGTGTAAGGAACGGCCTTACTTCAACTTATGAATTATTCACAAGTTCATTAATCTTTGAAAACTTGGAGGAAAACAAATATTTTCTTAGTTACGCATTCTCTCGAATTTCGTTATTTTCACCTTGATTTCCGTCAGCGATTTACATGACGCTTTGGAAGCGATTGAGAAGTTCTATGAGTGCTAAAAAATGCTTGCAATAATGATAACGATAGAACCGGATGATTTATAATATAAAGAATGTCAAGAGTTTCACAGTTATCTGGACTTTTCTTAATTGAACACGAAAAGGGTGTTGGTCATATCTTTCACTTCATCATTGTCAATCCCGCACAAGACTTTAAATAACCTTTCGGGAAATGGAGAGAACGGGAATGTTCCGTGTTCTGTTGAAGATAACGTAGATTCCAAGGACCCGGAACTATAAATTTATCCATCCTTGTCTCCGAAAACGAGTCTAGAACTTGCGAATGTACAGAGGAATACGTGTTTTGTGGGTACACTATCAATTAAGATATTTCACGGTTTTTTCGTTTTTACAATAAGAAATTTAAACATGAAATAAAGATGTACACAATTGAGCCTCAATGAATGTTCATTAGCTCGGTGGTGGGAACGCTAGAGGCACAAAACCCACCACGTAACGAAGTGCTTTGATACAAATTTTATTTTTATAAGCACGCCGAATCAAATTATAACTAAACGAAACCTCGACACGTTTCTACGTGTATTAGAAGAGAATTAGCACGATTTTAAGGTGAATGAGAAAAAACTCTGGCGAGAAAACTGTTCCACGACGGAAGAGTAAGCAATCTTTTAAACATTTTTATTCATCGTCATAACTGTCGGATCGTTATTCTCCGAGGAGAGAAATCCATTTTTTCATTCGCAAATTTATCGCAACTGATTACGACGACTCCGACAAAATGGTGCTACATAAAAATTTTACTGGAAAAATTTTTCATCGCAATTCGCACGTTCCGCAGTTTTGTTTTGGCTTGCGCTTGAAATTACTGTATCCGCAAGCCGCGTCGATTTGTCATAACGACGATTGTAATAAACATGTCCCGCGTGAATGTGAGCGATAGAAATGGAAACGCATTTTACTAAAATGAGTATACCGTTGAATTCAGTAAGGGAAACGAGGTATATGGAGTTTCAGTTTAATTGAATATTCAGCCCATTTCCATGTGTTCGAAATCCTCAGGAATGCCTTTTGAAGTATCCATTAAGTTACTCTCTTAGTACTGTTTTACATTTGGAATAGTTAGTCAATCAATAATTATTCAGGAATAATTTTCTACAATGCCAGAAATTTCTTTTTGCCTTTTCATCACGTTTCTACAGGAGAATCTTTATTTATTCTTATATTTAGGCACAATTTCAAGTACTACCAGCTTGAAACATTTCAGTTTCAATTACGACGACAGAGAGGAAAATTTTAATTTTTCTAAAATAGAAACAACGTGAAAACTGGCCTTCTGAATATTTAATTTAAAAACATATTTTTCACTTTTATTGTACAGGAAACACTTCGAAGTGTTTCGAATATGACTGCAATGTATTGTATTTCTCTATGACACTGGTTTTACTAAAGGTTAAGCACAAATATATTTTTAAATAAAAGAGATCAAACAACTTTTGTGTTACACAGATTGGTGGGACGAGGGATGTAGTTTTCAGCCTGAGCGAAATTTCTGCCTGCGAGTAATCCCTTGATAATACAGAAAGCTTGTGCCAAGTGTGCGGAGATGCCGTATTCACATTTAATTTTTGTATTCTCACATTTTTTGCATTCGATGTTGAACACTTTAATTAATAACTCGTTAGAAGAATGTGAATACACCGGTTGCCTTTTCTTATTACAAAAGGCTTTTGTTTAATTATCGTGTGCTTCAAAGCCTAGTTGTTCATCCTAATGATCATTTTAATTACAGACATTTTCTGTTATACTCGTACACTAATATAGGAATTTTTTTATTCGAGAAAATATTGCAAATATTTCACATCAAAATGCAAATTGAACATAAAACGTAAAAACATTGTAAAACTTTTAGATTACGCAAGAGCACAAAAATAGCGATGATAATGAATAATCGTTTTTTGGTATTTAACCAAATTTAAGATAAGAAGAAACTCATAAGTTCGCTGGGAAGAAGGAAATGGAAAACAAAATTTGCGGCAATAAGTATACCAGAATTACAATGTACGTTTCGTTTCTATTTTATTTTTTCAAAAACAACACAGTTGTAAAGGTTAAGGAGAAATACTTTTTATTTGCGATAACGCATTAGCTGTGCCATTAAAATTTTCGTGGAATTTAATGACAATATTTCTTACTAGCAATAATATTTTTACTTTATAAAAAAAACGTCTCTGTTACTTGACTTGCTCATACTTTCTTTGTAAAATGTGAATTTCGACTTCGATTCGAAGCGAATGTTAAACAACGCGGTATAATGAAAATTTAAATACGACGCAGAATCAATCGTGATAATATTGTCTTTTTCGCGGTCATAAATTCATTGAGCTTCCCCAGAGTGTATTCATTCCTCAACTGCAATGGCTAGAACTCCACGCTGGCAATTCGTCATAAATAAACGGTCCCTTGATGCGATGGATCCTCTAATTCGCGCTATTTGCATAAGAATATAAAAACAATGAAGACATGCAAATGAAAAATAAATCAAGCTCCATGTCACCGTCTTCAACTCCGGAATATTTTTCATATTGCAATTATATATTTTGTAAATCTTTTGGAGTGAAAATAGGCGCGTCCGCATCGAATTTCACTCCAGATTTAGAGTGAAACTTTACACTCTTTCAGAAAGAGTGAACGAATTAACTTTAAAAGCGATCAACTCAAACTATGAATAAGAATTCCATTCTAAAATATCGAAGTTAAAATTGAATATCGGATATTTTTCTTGTAAAAACATTTCTATAACTTGAACAGCGGAAACAATCGACGCAGCATTATCTCCATTCCAAATTGTACTCAGCAATTTTCTCGTAATGATCGATAGCCGTTTCGGTATCAACGAAATTTGAGATTTAATGCCTCAATGAACAGATAAGACTCAATCGCATTACTGAAAAGATCTTATCACTCAGATACGCAAACTCAAACATTTACATATATCTATCCGGTAGTTAGGTGCACTAATGCAACCCCTTATTCCAACCAGTCCCACTTTTCTCCACGCTCGTTACGTCCCTCTTCTGAACGTGAGATATGTTGCATTGTCAACGGTAATACGAGAATTGTTCGATTAAAGTACATCGTCCATGTGATGTAGAATGGCACTTTAATGTATAGGAAGCAAATATGCGTCTGATTTTCACTTGCAAATTTATTTAGATTGCCAGTTGCAGAGTGCGAATGTAATTTGAAAATTACAAACTGCCGGTACCGAAAATTCTCGCAACGTCAATTTATTTGCCGGAAAATCCCTAAGGGGAGCTGCACATTTGACTATTAATTATGCAATTCCAATTTTTCTTCGACGCGGTAGGTTCGAGAAAAGTGAGATGAAGAATTTCCTTCATTATCGCGCTGAATGAGATGCCCTAAGTGAAGAGGGTGCGGGAAAGTCTTTCGAGAGAATTGAATGTATTTGTTAAAAGCCGCAAATGTCGGTACACTCGATGAATTCTCTCGATGGGTACCTCGTAAAATTCCCTTTATCGCCCTCCACTATTTTCACTTCTTTTTAGCGTCTTTCATTTCCTGAAATACGAATGTAGGGTAGGTTTGAGGATATTCATTGAGAGATGTATGCAGTGCAGTCATGTTGAATCGACCAATCAACGCTGTAATACTCGGAACCAAATGCTGGAACAAGTAGTACCATATCAGTAGAATTTATTTAAAAGTCTGTTTTTACACCAGCTGCAATTTTTTTCTTTTCATTCTGTTTCTATAGAGAAAGATTCCAATTAAAGTGCAAACTTTTACAGTTGATATATTCATTTACTGCAATGAGTCAGAAAAATACTTTAGCTATGTCTGACCGAAACTACCATTCATCGCCGAATTATTTGCACCGTTAAATAACGCAGTAAATTGAAGATTTAAAAAGGCTCTGAAAGGAATTCACTGTTATCGCCTGTGAATTCGTCATGTGCCGAATCGTAATTATCATAAAAATATATTTTCAATCTCTTCGGTGATGAACGTTTTTTTTTAAATAAATGGATTAATTCTTCATCCGTTCGCAAACTAAAAATGTATCTAAAAAAAATTGTAAAAGTGCCAACAGATAATGTCCAACTTTACGATCAAATTGTTATTCATAAAAATGCGCATATTATATTTGCATTGATATTATCCAAAAACCTATAACGCATAAGTTATATTTCGTGAAAACCTCTCGTTCCTGGCAGCGACTTCTCAAGCATATATATAGTTAATTCATTGTAGTACACCGAAGCCGTTGGGGCTGAAAATTTTCTTCCTCTTCTAATAAATGAATGATTTCCAGGTTCATTGTGCCAAAAGTTTTTCATGCTCGTATCGGCCCGGGATTCAGCGTGTAAACGATATCAGCCGTGGCCGATCCAATCCATTGTACGGTCGGCCGATAATTCTTTCCGCCTTGCTTGGCCAAAAAGCCAAGAAACTTTTCGCGCTCACTCCTGCACGACTCTCTTCGCGAGCCACCGGTTACATAAATCAGAGATAAATCACTTTAAACTCACACTGTTAACTCCGGGTGGTCGCTATGACGTTAGTAAGTGGAGCGAGAGCGAGCTTTTCTAGCGAGCTTAATCGATAGTCGACGATAATGAAAGTACCGCGCAATGAACGTATCTCAGTCGACGAACCAACGAAAGTAAATGAGAAGGAATAACAAATATCCCTGCGAATTTGACTTTTGTCTGAAATTCTGTACAAATTCTTTACGTGACTTTTGTCATGTACTGACTCTTCACTTTGTAACGTAACGCAAGAAAGAATATCAAATGTCGGATGAAGAAAACATGCGGGACTCATACGGCACATGTACAGGAATAACAGTACCTAGAAAATTACTAGACAATTAGTCGGAGAAGCAATGTTATTCAGGCATACGCGCAAACAAAGTAAAACGTTTGCGATGCACTCTTCAGCAATGCATCTTCCATTGCCAACTTTGCAGAAATCTAGATACATATAATTTCTGCATACAATTTTCGGCAACTGCTCCAGTGATTTATTTGCATGGCATGCGCGCATGTTTGCACAATGATGCTACTATATTATCGCGCTGTTCTTTTGTTCGGTGCAATTGTCGGAAAAAATATTTAAAAAATGTACAGATTTTCATACATTATCCTTCTTACAAGATAAATTTCATGGTTTTTGCGAGCTGAGAGGGTCGAGTTTGCTCAAGTCACGGTTTAGCGTTCGTTAAACCAGGTGGCGATTGATGTTAGCCGCATCGTGTAATCCATGCTACAACTCCTAGACTTTGCGAGAACGCGATACAGCGATTAGCTTGGGGCAAAGTAACAGTAACCCCGACAAGTGACACAGAACGCTGCGAAATGTCGACTCGGTTTGATTCTAAAAATATAGGCTACGATACAGATACACGAAATACATCACTTTCAACTATTGGGGCTCGTAACATCACTTTTGTTTGACTGATGTCTAGCTTCGTCCTACCGTTACGTGGAACCTTCTCTCTAGGGTATATAAGTCGACTACTCCAATTCATCGAGACAGTTTACTCTGCTCGATACAGATATATTATGTAAAATAAAATGTATAATGTAACCTAATATGAACGCACAAATAACACAAACAATCTTTTAGAGTAGAATCTCAATCTTTTGGAGTGCATTTTTCATTTCTACTGAAAGAATGGAATGTTTCACTCTGAATCTGAAGTGCAATTCAAAACGCAGGCACCTAATTTTACTCTAAATAGAGTCGTTCAATCCTTGTTATTCTTGGAGTGAAATTCAAGTCCGTGTTATTGTAATAATTCCAATCGAAAATGAGTAAAACTGAGTCAAACATTATACGATCAATGAAACGTAAAAATAACTTCTAATTCCATAATGACGCACTAAGCTCGGTAATTATGTTGATGTATGCATTCATAGAAAAAACAGCGTTTTCATGACGGCAAAAGGCAAGAAGTTTCAAGTACCATTAAATTTTCATGCTCTCATTCCAGATTTGGACTACGGTAGTCAATTAACCTCAAAATGTTTGATCATTCGAACAAATTTATTAAATAGAAAAATCAGTTTCAAAAGTGAATAATTCTACATTTTATCGACTGCTCTACAGTTAAAAAAAATAATACCGAAGCGAGATAAGATCAATGAGAGATCGCGCGGATACGCGATCACATTATTGTTGGCGATCGCCGTCAAGTGCGGCAGTGATTACCAATCTCTTTAATTTTTTTTACAAAGACGCAAAGACGCACTCCTTTTTCGCAAGCGTCCGATTCAGAGACCCGTTCATATACATACATATAGAAGAAACGTATTGCGTGAATCTGCTAAACCCCGTCATGACGTGGTGGCGCTTGAGGCCCGACATCATGTGGAAAGAGGGGAGCCTAGTTACCCAGCAAGGAGGACGTATAAAATCCCAAACTGGGGAGCAGAGCGCGCTCCAAAGACCGAGGTACTAACCACCGGGGTACCAAATAGCGGTGATGGCATTAAAGAGGGTAGAGGCCTTCGCGCCTGAATTGCCACGCTCAAGCCGGGAATAGTCGTTCTTCAAAAACGACTATTTCTGAAATTTCTAATTTCTTTTCTGGAAATCTCAGATTTTCCAGCGTCAAGCCAAGAATATAAATCTTCAATAAACAATTCCAAACGGAAAAAAACTCAACCGCTTCGTTTGAACTTATAGAATAGTCGGACTAGAGCAGCTCTTCGTATACCAGACGCACACAAGCCCGGATAAATAATAAGGGTAGTCCATATCCTCGTTCAGCCCTAGCTTTTAGGGTAGAGGGGTGCAGTCGAAAGATAGGCAAAATTTTTATCTTCGGGTAAATTTTGCGTATCCCTGAAATCTTTGCCACAACGAGCACCTCGTTACTTTAATGCCTGAACATTCGTTTTGCCGGAAGACGGGCAAACGATCTCTACCTTACGAGGTCCTTTTCGCTTTATCTTCCACTTTCCGGCTCTTTACGAGATATTTCTTTTGACCATTACAACCCTTCTCTATACTTTCAGTGACTCTATTTTTTTCTTTATTTAGGAGATTTCGCGATTTGTTATCAGTAAATACTCGTTTCATGTTCTGACTCGGATTCAACATCTCTGAAGATTAAAGTTTATTATAAGCATCAAATTTGGAACATCAGATGACTGTCAAGTATCATTTCTTTTTTTTACCGATTTTAGCGGTTGTAGTTGAAAAACTCTTTTCGTAACACTTGATATTTGAAATATTTTGACTTGCTTTGCAAGGTCCAGAATCATTGTCGAAAGAGTTAACTACTGTTGTTTTAGAACATTATTCATTGAACTTACACTTTCTCCTTATCTATCCGATGGTAAGATTCTTGATCCGTGAATAGCAAGCTAACTAGTAGATGCGAGCATGTACACGTAAGTTTCTGAAACCACTAATGTAAACTAGTATTTCATTCTGAACTGAGGTTTATTCGCTTGTTCACACAGGCACGATACAAAGCGAGACCAAGAGTTCTGCGAGAACCAAAAATTCAGCTACATAATTTATCTAGCTAATTTTCTGGAGAACAGGAAAGTCTTGAAACCCAAAAATTCATTAATTTTAGTTTTGAACTAAATAACGAGGACTAACGATAATCTTGAGAAGGGCCTATAAATCGGACCAAAACTGAATCCAAGTTGAAAAAGAAATGTTTCTTACTTGTTGACACTTGATCAATCAAATGATTTCGAAGAGTGTTTACTGCCATATTCTCAGCGGAATAGTTCTTTTTATTGGGGTGATCCTCAATTACGAAAATCTGAATAATATCTGAACATAAATTTGTGAAAAAATCAGGCATCGCACTAGAAAATATTTTTCCCGCAAAACCAATTATTTAAAAAAAATTCTATCCTCAAAAAATGCATCAAAGGACCACACAACTCCGTGAGAGATCAGTGCATTTTCTCGTGTATATCCAACATGTCCAAATTTAATCGTAATAATCGTACTGAGTTCAAAAATATCAACTCAAAAGAAATTCCGAGACATTTCTCGATATTAAATTTTTACTCAGCTTTACTTTCATCTGATGCTAACCGAAAAAACTTTCCAACAAAACAGGAAGAAAAGTGTCGTCGCACATGCCCGATTCAACGAATGCAAACGTTGAAATAGTGTCGTAATTTTGGCGAGTCAAAAATGCGCCGGCGCAAAACGGAATGTTCTCTTTCAAAGTAAATATTTCCGTTCCGGAATGAGAAAAATGCAAAACAACTCACCGGCTTCGAAGACCTTTTGTCCGTGAAGTCGTCAAATAGCGACTTACCTTGAACATAATCATTCTCAGAATTACAGGAAGGCATTGACATTTTTAAATTGTCATTTTTGTCAAAACTAAAGGCAGCAACAAAAGTGTTCTGTTAAATTTTTTCCATTCTGTTCATCTATTCTTATTTGTTAAATTAAATGTAATAACTTTCGACGGCAAGATGAATTCCCGAACTTTATTAGTCGATAATTTCACGTGATATTGAGACGCTTTGCCTTTGAATGCAAAATCTCAATACTACCGAGCGGTATTGGATTGTATAGTTTGGCATGGCGATCGAATACCTCTCAACAGTATCGAAATCGTTGGTTGATCCTAGACTCTGAGGAGACATAGAAGACAATGACCAATAGTGGACTCCTTCGAATGAAATGCATGATTCTTCATTATAAATGGAAAATAATTTCTATTAATTGAAATACAAATATTAAATATACGTTATCACTCTCTAGATTTGAATCAGCGAGTTCACTGATAATCTGTGACATTTCACCGATTGACACAGCAGAAAAGGGGTCACTGGGAATCAGTGAAATTTCACTGATTTTGTTAGTAAATTTTAAATGACTGGTTTAATTAATGAAAAAGATCACTGATTAAATTAATAGAAAAACGACTGACTGAAATAGTGACTGAATACTGGATATATGAATCAATATTTAAAATGTAATTGATTAATGGGTAACAAAAATTGAATATCACTCCGAAAAAAATATCTCAAAACACACATCAAATAATTATTTATCTTTTAGACATATAATTTATGGAAATTTATATTATTATGTTATTTTATTATTTCAGACGTGTGTATTTAACATTCTATTTTATCTTTTTTTACTTACAAAGAGAATTTTCGTGAGAAATCAATAAAATAAAACGTATTATTTCAAATTTTGCATGCACTGCAATTTTATAATGGAGGAATACTACTAACAACCGCGAGAGAAAAGTGAGATCAAGTTTAGCTTCTTTTATTTCCGTGGTAAACTGTATGAGTACTACTCGCAATGTACTTACTTTAGATGAGTGTATAATCTGTCGTAATTTTATTAATTTACTCAATTTGCAAGAACGTTACTTTCAACAATTTACTATCCAGTAATTAAAGAACCGCGATAGTCAGCGATATAGGCAAGAAATCCTGTTGAAAAAAAACGTATGGAATTCCTATGTGAGATTTTGGCGTGGGATCCTATATAGGAATCCGACATGGGAATCCCACATAGGCGATGTGGGAATCTTACATGGGAATCCAACCCACATAGCACAATTTTCTTTTCCGAAAATGCTGTGGAATGTTTTTGAGTAATTTCGTGGACGTCCAGAGGGCTCCTGAGGAAATTCACTAGTACAATTGTCTAATGTCATATTTGACACCGCCAGGTGTCACATTTCGCACCGCCAGGTGGCGCCGACTGACCACCGCGCACGCTCTCTTTCTCGCAACTGAGGACAGCTATCAAAGGACACTCCCCACTGTGCTTATGGAGGGTAATCCTGTCAGCGCCTCCCCTGGAGCTGATATAGGATTCCCAGGAGAAGTCTTTCACGGTCTCTTCTTACAAATCGGGACAAGTTCGTACAGGAAGAGAGAAATTCGAAGCTCTTTGATTCAAGCTGCATTCCGAAATGTGATATGGAAATAAAATTGCGGTATACATTTATCAGTTTTTTTTTATTTCCCCAGTGTCGTATTCGAATGTAACATTAGACATTTATATGTACACGACAATATTACCAGTGAACTTGCTCGGGAGCCACCTGGACGTCTATGCAATTTCTCAGGGACATTCTACGACATTTTCGGGGAAGAAAACTGTGCTGTGTGGGTTTAATTCGCATGTAGGATTCCCATATAGGATTCTTATGAGAGATTTCCATGAAAGATTCCCGTCTATCGTATAAGCAAGGCGATAGATAATTTCACGCGTTCTGCAAAATCGCCAGTGAAAGTTTTCGTACTCGAATGTGTCGAATTGAGTGAGAAATTTAGTTCTTAGCTCATGATTAAATGTCATTCTGCAGAAAGAGATCAATGTCAAAATTCGCCAACGCGTTTTTGGATTGGCGTGCTAGTAATTTTTCCGCAAAAAATATGAAGAAATTTGTGAAGCAGGAACATGTGAGTGTGACGTCATCGCTCGGAATTATCGATAAGGGAATTTCGAGCCTTCACCTTGCCATCGAAAGGTACTAAATGTAATAAAATTATTACCTGTAATAAATAAAATGAAAATAAATGGAAAAATTAAACTGTAGATTTTTGTTGCTGCCTAAGAAGCCTGCATTTTTGACATAACTGACAATTTGACAATGTCCATGCTTTTTTTGTAATTCTGATAAAGATTATGTTCAAGATAAGTCCCTATTTGTCAACTTTAAGGACAAAAGGTCATCGCAGCTGGTGAGTTTTTTGCAATATTCCAATTCCTGAACGAAAATATTTACTTCAAACCAGAAAATTCCGTTTTGCGCGAAACCATTAATTTCTTACCCACCAGAATATTTATCGTCTTTTTTGACCAAGTTTCTTTTTATAGATTTTGCGACTCAAACAGTTGAATTAATTAGTAACTCCTAATTACATGGATCACTAATTTCTATTTTTCAACCAACAATTATATAATAAACTCTCTTTTTTTTCTAGTCTTTTATTTTAACCTTTAATCAAGCTAAAATAAACAAGAGTTTTCTGTGGTTTTTCAACTCGAAAGATTCGATCTTTGAGGTTCTTTTCATTGTTTTATACCACAGCTAAAGCGTCAATGAGAAGGTTTTTTTATGCTGATTATTAGCTCTCTGAACAAAATGAAATGAATGCTTCACCCAAGGACACTTTTACTATCTGGTATAAAAATGTACTTTGTCTGCTTTGAAGACTCAAAGGTAATCCCTGTACAAGAAAGTTGCGCCTTTTTCATATATTTTCTTTCACCACGATGTTTCAGTTCCAAGGCTTTTGCTTCTGTCTTGTTGATCTCAACAGGTAAAACTTTTTAATAGTCCCTGTTCGCTATTATATCGCTTTCAGCAGCAGTTCCGTAACGCTGTTCTGCGATACAACTTCAATATACGAATATTTGCACCATAATAATTCCATGAACTTCTCAAGTGCAAGCAATTTCTTAATATATTTCGAAAAATATAATCACCATTATAACTCAATATTTGGCGCAGCAGCTAGGAATTTAATCAACGTAAATGAAATTTATTGCGAGGCCGTCTCATAACTGGCTTCTCAAGATTTAATTTCACTGCGGAAGGTAAATTTTTAGATTGTGAAGATTTACGTATAAAACATGAAACAGATGATATATGAAGCAGCTCACTGAGTACTAGTTAATATCATAAAAACGGGCTTACGGCTTCGGTGTGAACGGGGTGAACAGCAAATAGAAGTCCTGAGAGGGCTGCAAAACCTGGACGAAGCGATGCTACTGCGAGGCTAACTCGTGTAACCAAAATACATGCTGCTGCATGAAGAGCAATATTCGTTGCATGGTACCATGCAGGAGTCAAACCAGCCGTAAGATAATTTAATCTGAAATAAGAAAGGTAAGACAATATGAGTTTTTAGAGTCGGATGTAATAGAATTTCGCCTGGAACGTGAAATTATTGGATCATCGTAACATATATATGCTAAAGATTGCTAGTATGAAAGCAATTCAATCAATTTCCTTTGTGCTCGTGAGCGAATTATTGCATGTCTTTATTAACATTTCATGTTTAAATAAAATAAATCTTCCATTCCGTCGAAAATATTTTACGTTAAAATTTTAACTGTCAACAATTCAAATTACGTCGCCGAGTTTTTTATCGGTACTTTATCAGCGTAAACTTCTTATACTTTATAATAACTTATATTTCAGTGGCGAAATAAAAATATAAATGACTGTACTGGACAGTCGTTTGGCCGTGTAATCTTGCTCCAAACAATGGTGATTCGTACATAAAAGAGGTATAAAACGAGCTTATAAGTTCAACAATGGCAACATTTTATAACTACATTTTCATCGCCACGTGTTACACGTAATATCCGATCTCAAAAATGATTTTACAACTTCCTTTCAAACGTTTTTTTAATGTTTTATCGAAGAAGTAGGTTTGCTCCGATATTTAATTATATCGACTTCACTGTTTTCCTACGAGGTTTTCACTCGAGGGACCTTTCTTACTCTCACTTATCCACATTAAACTCAGACCTTTTCTATGCTACGGTACAACTTTGCACGACACAATCATTTGAAATTGAAAAATCATCAGTACTATTGAAACAAGAAGCAGCAAATTGCCTTTGGAAATTTATTGCAATCAATTATACATATGATATTAATGCTGGAAACAATATTTTCTCACCCGGTTTATATTATCGTGTAAACAAACAACTTAGCTGCTGACAAGGTGCAGTAATAAGTTTCGAAATCTGCCGCGGGCATACAAAGGTCAACGCCCCAGAAATGCTCGTGTTTGGACTCGTTCCAGGTGTCAAGGATTTAGCAAATCGAAGGCGTTTCTGTTCTTTGATTCCTTATTCGAACCCTGCCAAAATATTTGCCAGGTTTAATGAATCTATTACAGAGGACTTTGTTGCGCGTTAACGGAAAATTTTCATCCGCAAAAAAATAATTTATGACGTTATTTTAATGTGATTTTTCATGAATTTTTCGAAGCATTCAAAAAAATACAAGCCCTAAAGTTCCCGGTGAATGTAAGATAAGCAAGATCGTGAAAAAATAAGACAAGCGAATCGGTTAAGAACTTTATTTTTCAGAGTCGCAAACTACGTACATAGTTCGTTGAGAAATAGAACTTTTTTAAGCCACGGTACTATCTATTAAATTGTTGATGTGCTCTGTAGAACATGTTTCTCATTTGCTATGAATGTTTTACGAAACAAACCATTTCATCATAATAAACAAACAAACGTTTCGATGTAAAATGTATCAACTTATTAACAATGGAACGACGGAAAACAAAGTGAATTACTGCAATTCATTTTCGTACACGGAGAGAAAAGTCATAGGAAAAATTACTATTTTTTATAGTGAGAGAGTGCTAAGTGCGAGTTTATTAAAATTGTGCGCTGTTGGTATACTCTCCTGCAAATAGAAGGCACTTTATAATTTGTCATGATGCATAGAGAAATAGAGAGTTTTAATAGAAAAAAATCGCAGAATGGTAAAAACTGTCGACGAACGTTACTGGAACGAGCTCTATACATCTAGTTAGCTCAAAATGTAATTCTCCCTTTGAAAAACGTAGCACGTAATTCTCGTAATAACGCGTCAGCGCGGTCGCGAAAACAGGCCCCACATATGCAAAAGACTCCGCGACGGCGAAATGCAATTACATTCTCCAGGCTCTCGCGAAACTGCGCACACTTTTCAGCGCGTATTTTAAGAATGAAGTTATCGCGCATCGCTCGATCATAATACTTCGCAGTTAAAAATAAAGAGCCTTGTTTACTCTGCAACAGAAAATTTTACGTTGCAAAAACGAGAATATGACTTTCCCTTTCTTACGTGGTAAATAAATACCCCCGAGTTTATAAAATATTCCTTTGCTCTGTGCAGCTGGATTCAGTTTCTTCGAAACTCATTCCACGTTTTACTCCAGTTCGTGTTAGCTACATTCTTCGCTGTTCCTATCTCCTCTGTCAAGAAAGTCGATACGAAACCCAAGTGGAACATTCGTTCTATCCACAGCTTCCTATATCTGAGAAATATTGCACACAGCTTGGCCATGAGACATCGGAAGCTATTCGACAAGCTCGCGCGTGGAATACCAAACATTAAGCAGTACAAGTTCTTTGATTCCTTCGATCCCTCAGTGATTTAAGGGACTTCATTCATGAAACCCTAACTTCCGATCACGTATCATCGAGGGTCGCCGGGACAACATCAATCTCAACGAAAAAGCCAATTTTTTTCTTCTTATTCGATCAAAATTCGATAGCGACGTGTATTAATCGCAAAATCACTCAATCAGTTATTGATCGGTCGATTAATGTGCCGTAATTCGTATTTAATTTTTCCCTACATTTTTAAAATCTTGATCTACTCCCTAAATTCTTTAGAATCGAATTTCACTCCAGAAAGAGTAAAAATACCGCCACTCGGGTTGAAGTGAGTTTTTTACTCCGATTGAGCGAGAGCTCACTCTTTCTGAAAAGATTTCACTCAAAGGAATAAAGAGAGTACGTGAAAATCTTTGAAATAAAGTGAAATCGGAAGTGTTACACGGAAAATGTTGAAAAGTAAAGAAATACTCGAACACTTTAGAATGGGATTTTGAGGATCACGTGCCTTCCCATAGGTCGCGAAAAAAAAAATGGATGAAGCGAAGCAAAAATCAATAATACGAAACTTTACATTGCAGAAGCTTAATCCAAAGCGTTGCCATTGTTTCATCACCTCGGTGCTCGTGCTGAAAAATACTTTTGAAAATAGTGATTGATCGCGTGTACTAGAGTCGAAAATATTTCAGCGCACATTAATCAGTCAATTCTTGAACTTCTCCAGCCAACGATTCGCCAGTCATGGTCATTTGAAATTGGAGGTGCAAAGAATGCACCTGACAAGAAACACATTAAAAACAGCTCTCATAAAAGTACGCAACAACGCGAATGTGATTTATGTGCCTGGTGTTGGTAACATCGCGTCGAGTAAAAAAAAAAACAGCGCGGCCCCGTGCAAAGACTCGATATTAATCTCAAAGAAATTAAATAACGATCGGGTTGCGACAGAGCAGTAAAGTGCCGCTAGAAGGGTGCTTCTTTGAACACGAGCTGAACTTGAGCACGATTAATCATGAAGTATCAACGCCCATTGCTAGATAGAAACGGACCAACCCATTTTAACTGCGCTGAAAAAATTTTCATCCAACGAAAAATAAGACTATCTCGTTACAATTGCAGACGTCGAAAAAAGTAAGTGAATCCAGCTGCTCTGGAGATTAATTAGATTCATTCAAAGTTGACAAGTTTAAAATCAATACTCGGGATGAGATATATCGTCGCTCTAATTGTGCAAATTTAATTCACTAGCGATCTTGTGAACTGACACATATTCATTCATTCATCCAGTGTGCGAAAACACATTCACGAGCTTCGCATTGCAAAGTGTCACTCGTGTAGTATTTCGAGCAAGAATTTAGTTGAAGAATGCTTACCGGTTTCGCGAAATGAATTGGGAAGTAGCGATGGTGCTTTTTTGTCTGAGATGAAAATAATCCAGCTGGGAAAATCGTTTCAAGGGTGGAAGCCCGTGAGTAATCGGGAAAGTGTGATTGGACGGTTTAAAGGGTAATTTGGAACGCTGCCACCAATCAATGGTGTCCGACGTAGCTGATATCGCTAGGCGAAAATCCGACTTACGTTTCTCTCTCAATCCTTTGTATTGGAATCCGCTGGGAACGGCTTCACAATCGAAAAGAGAACGCCGCCGGTAAAGAAAAGAGATGGAGCATTGGGTAGGGTTGCGGTGAAATTAACCTTTCGATCGAGGTACCCTGGTGCATACCGCAGGCGATTATGGAAACAAATTGCAGCACACGAGAAAAACGAGGAAACAAAACTCGGCTCTAGGTCGTAGGAGTTCTCTAAATGTGTGAGAATCGAAACGTGAACCAGATACGAACCGAATGGCATTTTTCTAGTTCTCGCTAATGATGAATTCTTTAGCATTGAGGGAATATAAAAACACAGATGTGCCGGTTTCTGAAAAATTCAGAACTATTTCGTCAGATTGTCGGAAGAATTCTTCAGCTGTATCAAAACTAAGTGCTTCGATAAAAAGTTTCATTCGCTTTAAAGGTTTGGGATGCAAGTTAAAAAGGCGGAACAACGTTTCCAGCATTCGGTCTTTAATTTTAACACAAGAGAAGCGGGTATTAGGGAATCTTAAATAAATGGTAATCTTATCTGTAGAAGATGTAAAGTTCTACCGTTAAAGCTTGGATGGTTAGTGAGAACAAAACAATACAGGTAATGACTGTGACAGCAACTTCGCTACCTTCGGATTTATCTTTTTACCTATTATTTCAAAAGATACTGAAATAAATGTATACACTTGTATAGCTAAAGTTAACTTCGCTACAATAGCTGAAAGCTTAAATTCACAAACACCGTCTGAACAAACGAAGATTTTCTAAGAATTTCCTCTTGAGAATAAAGTTTTCACCTCATCGCGATAACTCTGATTCCGGAATATGATAGTTTCAATGGTCGTCTCATTAAGTTTGCAAATCATATGCAAGCGAAATCCAAAGAAGTTCAACAAAGTGGTTGCAAGATTAATCACTGTTATGGGGAAAGAAAAATAATGTCCAATATTATTGGTAAGTGAACATTTTCCGAAATGGAAAATCTCAGAGAAAAAAGTTTCAACGTGCAATTTAAAACGAGTAGGTCTATTTCGAGCAGACCTAGGTTCAGTTTTCATCATTATCTTTGTGATAGTTTCTCGGAACGAGCTCTTCAGAAATGTTATACGTCAATTCGTGGCATTTTACCTTGCATAAAAGATATATATATATGTACTCAATTGATCCCTTCAGAGGGTATAATAGAACCTATAGTTAAAAACGACAATTCTCGTGATTAACCCAGTTTCATTCCAGAGATACGTGGAATTACCGGAATGCCGTAATCGATTGATGTCTATAATACATGAAATTGTACGAAATATTGTTCAATGCTTTCCAGGAATGTGCTATGGAATGACAGTGGCGTCAAAATGACGAGACAACGTCCTTATTTCCTGTAACGTGGATAAAATGGGACGAAAGAATGGTGAAATTGCGAGCTTTGTTCGTGTCAGAATCCAACCAACCTTGTGTCGCGGATCCGAGAAGAGTTTCGGGTTACCAACTGCACGGTATCTCATCCAGTTGTGCACCTACCTCCCGGTCCTACATTCTCACCTCATCCTCCTTCTTTATTTCGCTTTTCTGCTTCCACCACCGGCAGCTTCGTCTACACTCAGCAAAGAAGCTTGCCGTCTTCCTTCTTTCACATTCCATTTGCCATTCTCATCTTCACCCACCTTACAAGCATTTTTCTCCGAAGTTTGTGCTTCTACTTACGCGCATATATCTAAGTGCGAATGTACGCCAGTGAAAGTAACGATCTATATTGTACGGATACGAAAAAGTAATGTCAGGAAGCTTGGAGGAACCGCGTTAAATATATCCAGATAAAAAACGGCGTGATGAAAAGTTTTATGGAGACAAGAAAAATAACGGTTAACATCTTCAAAACTCTCAGCTCCGAAAATTAATGTTAATGATAGTCGAAATATCGTTCCAAATGAAAAAAAGTGGACTGAGCGCAATTATGGCGAATGAAGTTGGATCATATTTCCCGAGGCTATTTTCTTCAGAAAACAAGCTGAAAATATCTTTATTGTTCTAGAAAAACATCGAAATTCGGAAATGCAAATCGATTAGAGATTCATCTCATTTGATCAGTGTATGCGGGAAGGGTTTAACTTGATCCGTTAGATAATTTGTATTACTCTCATTATTTGTAGGGAATACTTGAGAAGATTGACCTTAGTGTTCAATGCATCATTATATTGTTTTTAATAATTTTTTCAAACTAATGACAAGAGGATGGTCATTAATATTGATCTACATTATTTTTCAGCCTTTTTGGGTAAATTTAGTATTTTCAGTCTGATCAGATCTGTTCAGGTGTGCACAACAATGAGGTCTAATCGAACAATGACACGTCTATTCACGCCTGAAGATAATTTCCCGAGTTTTTACAAATTTAGTAGTTGAACATTTTTCAAATTTCCCAAAATTATATTTGAGCATAAAAATAAAAGCAGAAATGTACCACGTTCATTTCGATCTCACATTAATTTTATCAACTATTGGGTTATTAATTCTAAACTCACTCGAGGGAGCCCAAAATGTTACCGAACTTCGGTTTGCATTGCACAACTTTGACAGATAGTGAAACTTGTTTTCTGCTTTGTATACTGAAATGATTGATATTACGAATGATGGATGAAGAGAATGTTGAGCACAACTAGAAATAAATAGATCATGGATAACTATGTTCTTTATTTAATATTTTAGCAACCTCTAGGTGTACCGAGAACTGTTTCATAATCAATTGATAAGGGTCCATTACGTCTATTAGTAATACGGCTTCCCAGCACGCGATATTATTCATTCTCTAGCTCTTTGTCATTCTTGTGAATCGGGGACATACTTCATTTTGAATTATGTAGTATGGAACGTTGCACGGAATTGCAGAGGGATTTCTGGGAATCCTTGAGTTATATATTGTTTCGTAGAATTTTTTCTTCCTCAATTAAACCTGTTTTTTGAAGCGTAAAATTAATCATTTCGCATAAAACGCACCGCTTCGAAATACAAAAAGGTTTAATGAAAGACCGGCAAATACGGTGAAATTGTGGAATAGAGATTTTCTGCTTGAACAAACATAAGACTTGTTGAAGTAAAAATTTTATAGTCGTTTTCTGCTTTTTTCTAATTTGATTTATTGCAGGTCTTTTCCTCTTTCTTTGCCTCGTGCCCAGTCGTACTCGCCTTTCCGAACAAGTTGTGATTGGCTCGATCGAGTAGTGTAAAGAAAAAACAAATGCAAAGTTGTCTACAAAAAAAACGCAAAAAATCTTTTATTCCGCAAGTCTCGGAAATGATGACATTTCAAAAATGCACTTCGCAACATCTAATTTGCTCAATTAATTTCGTCGTTCCTACGTGGAAACGCTAAGCTAAATCGATTACAATCTGCAGCACGGAACATCGATTACAACTACTTCCTCCTGCTATTTTGAGCCCTATATTATTATACCGTCATGATAAACATCTGCTACAAAAAATGTAATTGCGTGTCAGCAGGAAGTAATATTCATTATTTATAAACCAAGTCTCATTTCTATGTTTGACGATACCGTTGACGAAAAAAACTTTTCCTCCTAAATGCTTATTTTTATGAAGATTTTTACCGATTAATTTTATTCGTAGCAAATAATTTCAGAATAATAGAAAATTTACATCGTTAATTTGTTTTGGCGCAATTCTACGTTGCCACAAATTCACGTCATTTTACCTCCCAGAGAACGGAGAAACTAGAAATATAATAGTATTGTGACACGAGCTTCCCGGTTGGAATGAATAATCATGTAAAATCTCTAATTATATACAGGTGCAGGCGTTGCAGTATTCGCTCCGTTCCTTCGGGGAATTATCGGTTCTAAATTTCCCACCCTCTAATGTCGCAGGAAAGATACCTCTAATGTATGCAAATGTCGACAGAGCAGAAGTAGAAATCGTGCCGTGCCATATCTTTGCCATCTATACTACGGCGAACAGCCAAGAATCTTCCGCTGCGAGGTAGATCGCGTAATTTACTGATTATCCTTAATAGAAGACGGTGACTTAACGCAACGCTTCTACCTTATCTTGTTCCTCGCAATAAGCGATTCCAGCTAATGTTGACAGAAACGTGTGTTCGTCTATGACTGACACAATTCGAAACCGAAACAGAGATGCACGTGGAATGAACCAGCGACAATAAATGAAATTCAGTCATTAATCAAGCTCCATGAAAAAAGCTGGAAATGTGCACTGTGTGATGAGCTACAATATTATTTTCAAAGGCGATACTTATGGGAATATTGATCACTTCCCGCTAATTGCATTTGGAAAATCGACATGTCATTTTCGTTAATGTTCATTTCACGACGCGTCATTTTTCTTCATTTCTACGGTAATTTAATTCAATTCATCAGTTAGTGTTGTCAAAGTCACTAATTGCATTAGCGACCATCGAAAGAAAATTGATGAATACAGAACTTGCAGAGTTTGGCAAAACGTTATTAATTGAACATGGTAGTTTCTATGAAATATACTCCAGTTTTTTAAAATAAAAACGAATTTATTTCGAAGATAGTCTAATTTCATTACTTGAGTTTAAAACGGATAAAAGTTTTGAATATTTCATTTAGTTGCTATTAAGCGTTCTTCGAAACATTAAGGATTTAGAAACGAAATGATGCGGTTGGGAAATAGATTCAAAAGTAGAACAAAATACTTTGGGTTGGCAGAGGAAGATGGTGGTATCTGGCAATGGTCCTAGTTGTTTTAATGAAAAAGGCAAAGAATAGATATGACGCGGGGAAAACTAGCAGAGCGAAAATTTACATCGCAGTATTTGATGAGAAGATACCAAAGAACAGAATGGAAGGTGAAAGCCACCATGCCAGAAAGTTGATGTCCGCTCATCGTCAATCCACGCTCCTTGAAACTGTGATTAGACGGCTTGAGTCGTGGTGAGCCATTTCACCGTTCATTCTCATCAACAATGCTCGCCAAAAGTCATCCCGGCCAGTCAAAGTCACAAAAGGAATTTGCCCTTTTCAGACATTTGGAAATAGTTCAAACGAGAAAAAGTTTAGAACGACAGATTTCATTAAAAAAATTCAAGATCTCCCAATACGTTTATCCGGCGTTAATTATTACCTACCAACAGATCAAATCTTTAACATGCATTAATACACGAATCATTGAAAAAAAGTATACCAAGCACAATACCACCACTGTTATCTTGCTTCGCATTTATAGCGATTACTTCTCGTGTGATACATTCAAATGATATCAATGCGATGCAACGGAACGCACGAGAACGAAAACAAATCCTCCACCGCAAGCGAACGTTATCTCACGGTAACGAATTGCAATTAAATGCAGTGATAGCTCTACTCTAGGCATAAGTAATTCATAAATGATTACCTCGCGACAGGAGTATCCTATAAATTAATTCCATTTCGTATGGATAAAAGTGATACTCGCCGATAACATTTTTCATTGCCCGTTATTGTTTTCGTCACTACATAAGTTAATTTCGCCTATGCAGATTTTTTCCTATTATTGATTTGTTACGCAATTTATACTAGAGACGTTATGCAGTAGGTCATTTACTTACCGCTTCCTGCATTGCAGGTAAATATGATAAAAAATGAATGCAAAATCATCGAGGAGAAAATGCGAAGAAATGTTTCACTCGTCGTTACGCCTCGGGAATGATTACATTTTAAAAATGCACCTCGCAATATCGGATTCGTTAAATTAATTCATCTCCGACCGAGGTTGTTTCAAGTTGAAAACTTATAGATTACATAATTTTACCAAGGAAACTCGTGGAAAGGCGGTTTAAGTACAGGAAAGTTCAAAAACAAAATTAAACAACGTACCGGCGAATAAAGTTTCAAATGACCTGTGCGATACATTGATAACGCGGAGAGGGTAGAAGAGCTTGAAAGCTCATTGTTCACGTAGTGGCAAAGTTCGGGCTTCGTTGCCCCGGTTAGTGAAGCGCTAAACATGACTCTTAGCCAAACTAAAAGTAACTTGTTTTTGTCGTGACTCTTGAACAAGAAAGGCACGGGTGAACTTTTTTATGCGTTTAACTTCAATGAGCATTTTGCTGCTTGATTTTACCTTGCACACTTGAAAGAATTTCGATCCTGATGCTTCGGCTCTTGATAAACGTACGCCAAGATTAGTAACCGTTTTCATAACGCAATTTTCTATGATGCAAATAATTAACGGGTAATTTTGAACGAGAACATATTTCATGATTACACAACTCATTAATTATCATTGATCATTAACACCGCCAATACGATTTTTTAATAATTTGCCATAAAGCTGTAATAACGATGATTAATGACAACACCTGGTGTTGTGAATACATATTCTCATGAAAGCCGTGATGGCATCCGTGAAAGCAATTACAGGAGTGGGCTTGCTAGTTGACACGGAAGACAACAGCTATTCGACGAGCGACACTATTCCAAACTGGCATCGGTCGCAATGCAGGTAATTTTCAGTTAATTAGGATGTGGGCTAAGAGAGTAAACTCGAGCTTCGTTGCTAGTAGCGTGACTATGCGAGGTAACACAAAGACTACCATGCGGTCAATTTACAATGCGTTTCAATTGATGTTGCTAATTCCAAGCGCAATACAACCGTATCGTTGACAATGCGGGGATCGCGGCGATAGAAGTCATAAAATATACCTTATTTACGAAAATACATAGCAAATTCAAATCACGTTCGTATCTCCTTTGAAGAAAAAAGCTTGAGACTTATTTACATTATTTTTGTCGATGCTTTCTATAGAACAGAAGAGAAGAAAGTTGTATTTTTTGTTTGTTCCGAATGTCGAGGAAACGCGCCAAGCTGAATCAAAGCAAGTAATGCTATAACCAAGTTATCGTACCCTCGTTAAACCGGCGTTCGCACGAAACGAACGTAGGGTCCGGCATAAAGCATCCGACGTTACTTTTGCGACTAATTCTTTCGTGTGTCTAGACGCATAAACACCGTCTCGCTTCCATCACATGAAGTTTAACTGGAATTAGCTTAATCTTATCTCATATATCTTATCCGAGATGGGCTTTACGTGTTTGTTGATGTTGCAAAAATCTTGATGAATCAGCCAAAAGTATGGAATATGGTAATGAAGGTGATATGATGCAAATGAAATTTATGACTGATTCCTCGTTCCATTTATCCCTTTCTGGTCGTCTCATGCTTTATCGTTTGGTTCCCGTTGAGCTCACTAAGCTTCGCAGATAACGCTCCCTCTTGCATAGCCCGTACATTGTTCTAGGAGTTTAAACAGATTAAGCTGGAACGCTGTTTAAACGTAAATTGCTGGTTTTAAACTAGTACGGATACGCGACGAGAAAGCTGTGATACTTTTTACCAGCCGTGATGGTGAGTTACACTCAATTGGACGCTCGTGAAAGCTCACGAGAATAATGCGAATGTCTCTGACGACTATCAATAATGCGATTGAATTTAATAACTAATCGATTCCCGTGAATTTCAGCGCGAATAGTTATTTATAGACGTAATTGGAGAGGATTCGAAGGATTATAGTATGCCAATTGTTCCGGGGACGTTTAAACAGCCGAGTGAATGGAGTCGTGAAATATTAAACTAAGACGTTTTTAACTTCTGCACTTCCTGTACTTGTCGCAAAGTTCTTATAATGACACAAGCCTTATTTCGTTCTATACCACTGCGACTGACGAGTATAAATACGCTTTCATCGTTCGAACATCGCAACGATTTTCTTCTAAACTTTAATGACACGTTCAACCATTTTCATTCAACCGGGTAACTTGGGAATTTCAGGAAAGATATTTTAGAGTGATCAAATGATCCGATATGTCAGTACGAAAACCCATTAGATTAGAGGAGATGGGTTGGATGAGAAGCTTTTAGACGACAAGACCCAGGTTCATTAAATAGGAGATGCGAAAGTTTCATACACAGTCGAATCGAGTAATCAATGGACGGACGTGTGAAAAGAAAAGTTTTGCGGGTTTTTTATAATTATCGAGTCGCTGAATTCGAAGCTATCCCGGGCGAAAAACCTCGACAGTTATCGAAATACGTCGGACCGGGATTCGTCCATGAGGCGTTCAACTAGTAAGATGCAATCTAGCAATCTTTTACACGCAGGATGAGTGTTCTTTAATATACATGCACCAGTGAGTGAGTTTAGTACACTTGCTCACGGCACGTTCCGGCACGAGTCACGAAACTCCTTACATGAATCAAAGGCTTCACACGTAGCCGCGATAAATGGTGAATTGCCCATAGCACCGTTTCTCACTTATGCGAATGAATTATCACGTTGCCCCTGGCTATTAGCCGAGTTGCATTATACTCAATTCGATGAAATGAATATTTGATGAATTTTCAGTGACGGAACAGTGAAACCAGAGGCCACGAAAACGACAATTCAGCCGGGTCATAATTCACGTGGAAAGTGACGCGAGGTCTTATCAAGTTCCCGCTGGAGTTGAGTGATTTTTTAATCTCGCCAAGGATTACATTGATGGACGTTGCCAGATTGATAAAATTGTCGAAAGCGTCGAAAAAATCTTCTTCGTGCAGTCAATAACGCATTTTTCGTGAAAAACGGAATTTTATCTGGAAGAGTTTTATTCAGGAAATTTGCGAAAGCTCATAGGAATTAACTCTTTTACGAACATTCCAATAGATAATTCTCTTGTTGGAAGTTTTCAGTTTAAATACCTTTTCCGGGACGTATTAGTTTTGCATACAAACTACGCGACCCGTATCTTACAACCTACATTCTCGTCGTAAACTCGTAGATTCTCTGACCCAAGCCAATATTTGTGAGTTCGACCTCAATCGATTGTGCGAAGTCACCACACAACCGATGAAAGTGATTAATCTCAGGGTCAAATAGAGCCTTTCCGTTTGCTCTGCTTGCCATGGAACTTTCCTACATTTTCCCGTTTCAGCATTTTTTGCAGGGCAAAGAAAACTTGACGGGTTTATAAATTCATTGAAGCATACAACTTTGCGATAACGAGTTCGTGCATTGTATCAAATCATAATAATTTTCGATGAATATTCTTAGATAAATTCTTCATTAAAAGAGATTTTGGATGTGGATTCAATTAAATCTTGCTTGAACTGCTGTGCAAACTCTCATCAAACTCAGCATCATGCTGAAATCGTGCAATTAAGCAGTGTCACGTCCGGTAAAGTAATAAAATTCTAAAGTAGCAGAGTTGCGCCTCGCGAGATATCGTTGAATCGAGCTCCATTTCATTACCTATGAATCAAAGTAATGTGATTTTGGTGACATTATAATGATTATGACATTTTAATTACCTCCAATTGTACTAAACCATACCAAAGAACCAAATCTAAAAAATAAGAATATTGACGTTTCGCATTTTTCACTGCTCTTCAATAATGAAAGTATTTTGTCTCTGGTAAAAGCTTTCACGCGTTTTTGAGTCCTTCAACCTTATATCTATTGTATTATTTTCTTATCCATTCTCTCAAAAATGCATAAGAAAAACAGTCTGAAAGAATGGCAGACGTTCGTGGTCTAGGTAATTGCAGTCAGTATCGCTGTTGACAAAGTTCACAAAACGAGTCGTGCAATTCCGTGCCAGTCTCCAAGAGAATCGACATTCATTTATGACTCGTAATCACGATCAACGTTTACAAAAATCACGAGAAAATTAAGCAATCGTTTCGGTGAGCCGTCGTCCTAAAAGAACCTTTCATGCAAAAAATAATACGTTCAAAGTTGCATTGCTCAAAATTGCGGGGTACTTTGCGAATCGCTTTGTTAAATAGGAAATTCGTTGAGTCGATATCAAATTTCCAGGAAATTACTTATCAATCTTGTTTCATGCTTAAGATGTTTGCTGGAAAGGAGAAAAATTTGAATATAATGCGATCTGACGGATAAAATCTGTCAAACTTTCCGAGAGGAGTATCGATGAAGTTGAAATAATTTATTAGCCAGAAATGCTGACTTTATCGAAGTACAAACTTGGTGTTTTTGATCATGTAAACAGTCTGTTTTACTCGTCCAAAACTTTCATGTTATCGTTTCGAAATATCCAATTACCCAGTACAAAGAAGAGGAAGGTAAAAATTCGGTAAAATATCACTCCTCATTTCTCGTAAGGAAATCGATATTCAATCGAGAAATTCCTGTAACTAAGTTTGAATCGCGGTAAACCCGTTAATAAGAAATCACCTGAATAAGTAATCTAATTGATACAACATCCGTAACTCGAATGATGTAGGAACCATTCTGGTTTAACGCTTCTGGTTAAAGTCAATTTCACGGTACATTATACGAACGAGATATGTCCTGTTCAACGTTGCACTATGTCCTCTTGTCATAGTGAAATCCAACATCCTAAACCATGTCATAGTTTATTTTATTGTTCGCGCATAAAAGTCAGCATTCGCTTGATTTATCGAGAGCGATTTTTCCGCAACAAAAGATCTGTAGTTCTTATCTGAGAGCGGTGCTGGCTTTCAAAAGTAACTGCTTGCCTTCGACAACGGTTCCCATCGCGACTATAAATATTTATACCGTAATAGATATTTTTTGCGAGTCCGTGAAGTGAAAAAAATTAATAATACATCGTGCAAATGTGCACTCGCCACAGTGCATAACTTGGTCAGAATAGTAAATGTTTTTTGTTCTTGGTAGTCGTGTTGAACATGGGGAAACCTCGGAGTTAGCATCTGGAGTATTAAAGTGGATGAGCAATGTGGGTATGTCTTGCCTCGTGATTGATCGTTCAATGTGTAACCAATATGCAGTCTAGTTCGAGAAATGGCAAACCAGTGCCCATGCATCAAACGCTAGCAGTTTCCGCAATATTAACCTTTGTTGCGGCAACTGTGGACTCGCTTGTAAACTCGAGGAAACGTGAAACTATTTTTTACATTGAAGGAGCTCGTACTTTGATTACTGAAAGAAGTTTTGCGAATCGGAGTTTTCAAACCTCGCTACTAAAGCTCGTAAAGTATTAAACTTGCAATTCAAGAGACGTTTATTCGTTAGTTACTAGAACCGTGAATTCTACAAAAATATTTCAATATATTTCCACTTCGTTATTTTTGAATGAACGAGGAGAAGCAGGAGGAATGCTACGTTATACGTAGCACCTATCATGTTTGTATAGGAAATTGGGGAGAACAAAAGCCGCAGTAGCTTTACGAGCGCAAAATATTGAATACTTTGCCCGCTTCGCTGGGATTTAATTTTAACGTTAAGAATGATTGTCAGGCTGCTGGACAATTTCTCGCATCTGCGATTCCCTTCTTTTTAATTTTCTATTTCTGCGATTCTTTGTTTACCAAATGATTATTCGAGTGCAATTTGATCATGTTGAATGCCTTCAAAATTAATTTATTGCAGTAATGAAGACGGCAAATTAATTAATTACAGCAATTTCAGTGCAGGCAAATTTCATCTGATCGCGTCTATATTTACTCTGATTTGAAAAAATGGTTCTTCATAGCATGCATTATTAAACTTAGTACATATGTATTGAGTAAAGAGGGAAGAATAATTTTTATCCCCTCAATACACTGAAACCTCTATTTGGGACTACTTGATTTTGGTCCAATCTCCAGCTGCGAAGCTCGTAAAAGAACCGTAAAACAGCAAATGGGCTCGACCCGTTCAGTACCGTATCTATGGCACCATTCGCCAATGCCTGACTAACATAGACCACTCAATTGAAAAAAGTGTGCCCCCTCGAAACGTGCACGGGCACTGCGCCCCTTTAGATACATTGCTGATGCAGTGAGAACGTGCTTCGCCGTGCGTTCTAGAGGATTAAAAACGACCTCCATATAGGTCCCAGAGCCCCGAACCCTGACTTAAATAGAGGTTTCAGTGTGCCGAATGAATCATTCAATCGAGAACGTTGCAGTTTTTCCAGTGTTACGGGAAACTCGAAAACGACATAAAATTTTTACTACGTTGATAAAATATTTTTAGGATTTTATTGCAACATCATATCGTGTTCTTGGTTCCTGCAAACTGAACATCTGTTTCTTACCGAATGCAGCAATCCGTCATTCGTGAGATTTGCAAAAAAGTTTACAGCTTTTCAGTTAAATTTGCTATTGTGATCGTAGAAGCGCAACGTTCCAACGACAAATCAAACTGACACTCAACCCTTTCAATAAACAATAACTCTCTGACTCTCAAAAGCTGCGAAATGTTACCAAACACAGGAGAAATAAAGAAGATAACCTGGACCAAGATAGAAAAAATTTTGAAGATCTCTCTATCAAATCCCACATCAAGCAGTAGTGTAAAGTGTTACTTTTCTCGCAAACAGAACAAGTTTTAATTTCGTTCCATGTCCCAGGGATCCATCTTTTGAGGAAGATATTTTTACCTCGATTATAAAATATTTTTTATCAAATTAGAATGTCAAACTTCTTCCTGACCCGATCGCTTTTACTCTTTATCCCTTCGAACCACGATTTTTTTAGAGAGATTGTAAATTTGGTTTAGTCGAGATTTATGATTTCTACTCGAGTCTTCTTTTCGAGTTTTTCACATTTTTTAAACATTCTGTGTGAACAAATTGGATTCCGGAATAATCCCGAGTCTTTGAGGTTCCAGATTTTATTTGAAAATGTTGAAAACATATTTTTTAGTCAATGTTACACTCAGTTAAAATTGCTCTAGTATACCAGAGACTCATTGAACCGAATAAATGAATTTTCGGATTATTATCGTCCTTTCAATAAAATGGAACCAAATGAAAGTTCACGCATAGGACGTTGATCAAATAAATGAAATGTACAAAAATCGACGGTAAATTATTGGTTTTTAGTATCGAAATTGAATTTTCATTTAATAACTAACCTAATTATCGGCGAGAATTTTAAGTACGTGCAAACTTTTCCCTGTTTATTGGGATTTCAATTTTCTCACGTCAAGTATAGATCGCAATCGCGATTTGTGCAGCAAATTATAACCGACAGTATTAACATTTTCACAAAGTTGATCGTATGTACCAAAGCCCCAATTTATTGGTAAAGTATTGCTTGATGAACTTTCTTGAACCGCTGATTTTCTCTCCGTCGTTATACCTTCATGCGATTACATAAGTTAAAGTTTAGGAAGCAGAACTTTGATTCTTGAGAGACGTAAAAATTATTCCAACTTGCTCACAGTTCTCTAAAGAAAGAAAAAGTCCGACAGACACGATGAAGGGGTGCTGGCAACAAAAATTCCACAGTTCCCTAACTTACAGCAAGTACCACTCGTTTGCATCGTACTGTAAGTGTAAAATTGATTGAATTGCGTCAAATCCTTCGCCATTTTTTGATAGCAAGGAGCATCCTCGTTTACGGAATATTTCAAAGTGTAATGACGAAAAGAGAAAATAAGAGAAAATCATTACGACTTTTCCGTAAAACTTACCGAAACGTGAAAGTGGTAAATGGCCGATAACTCTTGTGACTGTTGACATCGTGCATAGGCGTTCCCCAGAAATCATTCTTGAACATGTTCGCCAAGGAACTCTGAGCTAAAACATCTTTGTTCCTGACAATGGCTGGTATATCATCGTGGACCAAGTCGCCACTCAGAGCATTAAAATAACAGCCAACGGCCACCAGCACCACCGCAGCGTAAATACACCACTTCGGTGGTTCGTTATTTTCGACACTACATAACGCTGACGTACTACGCGTGCTCGCTTTCTTGACTGCCTGGCAGTAACAGCCATTGCCAAAACTGCCAACGCTTCCAGCATTGCCGTTCACGTTTCCGTAGCCGTTGTTGTTGTTGCGACGCTTCATTATTCATCCAGGAAGAATAAACGTGCAATGAAAAACATCCTAGAGTGGAAATAATTAAATATACGCGGAGGAGAAACCGCACTGTCTGTTAATTCGCTCGAAGACCAGTAGGCAGAGACCGGCTATCTGTGATGGAAATCATTGTCGGCGTTGTAATTCCCACGTAATTGGCATGGATTCCTTCCGTGAATTCTCAATTCCCGCATTTCCGATGCCAGCAGTGTGTGATGCTATCCGAGCGGCTACCAATTACCCACGAAGATTATCCAAAATTTGTAGCTTCAAGGGGATTGCGCTTAATCGCCGATTACGACGTAATATCGCCACGACGTCCGAGTACTCAGTGAATCGCCTCGCTCAAACGGGCCCGGTAATAACCCGAATCCAAGCAACCGCGCGACGTTTGGCAAATTTCAATAACGCTCTCGACTCGAGACAGCGAGATCTTTTTCCTTCGCTGATTTTCTTTTACCAATTTCCGGCGTTAACGAGGCGACAGCGTCGCGGACAAATGGCTCCTCTTCGCTGCGATGGGTACGAAACATTTTATAAGCGAGATGAAGAATCATTATTTATATATATTTAACGGGGGCGCGTGCTCAGGCTTTCAACTTCTCGTGGCTTTTCCCTCTTCTTCTTCTTCAGAACTTGCGGCCAGTGGCATGGATCACGCTATGGTTCTACGCCGTTTTATCCTTAATCGTTTCCACTCAAAGTCAACGCGTGATGTTTGTGTTAATGAACGCATTAAAGGTTCGTGTTCTATCGCTCGCGTCCATCAGACAACGGATTTTTCAGTATGTTCCGATACAAAGATCAAAGCATTAACCACTAATAACGACATTCTCTTACGAATTATCGGAGGAGCAATATACATTTATGAAAATTTCAAGAAACAATAGCACCGAATGGGAAAATGTACGCATCCCCAATTTCAATCATATTGCTCGAGCGAGCAAACACGAGCTGCATTCTTAAACCGGAAACTTTCGTTCATTTCGTTTCAAAAGTTTCTAATTGAACGGCTTTTCTTTTTCAAACGCGAATTTCCGTTCCGCGCCTCTTCGCGAATTCCACTTTACAATTATATCGCACCCCCGGCACGACATTTTCCACTGATTCCTCGGAGAGATCGAAGTGTGCAATTCTTTGACATTTTTCCTAGCAAATTCCCAGTAACGACCGATCAAAGTCCCTCACCCGTTTCCTTATTCCCCGTCACTGTCGACTTTTCCGTGATTGATTATATCAGCGCTTCGAAGAAAAAAAAAGTTTCGATTCGACTCAAAGAGTAGGGACTCTAGGGAAAGTCTTCCACCCGCGCACGAAAAAATTTCCCCGGCTATTTCCTCGTTTTCGCCGGCAACACTAATAATCGCACTAACGTTCGTAAAACCGGCAAATGCGACGAATAATTCGTCCCGATGACGACGAGCGCGAGACTAAAGGATGACGGTATCCGCCCGGTTATATACCCGGCGCACTCTGACCCGCAAAGCCGCGCCCGCGCATAACCCTGCCTAAGACGCCT
Source organism: Zelostemma sp. ZL-2020 (assembly GCA_022816865.1). Classification (NCBI taxonomy): domain Eukaryota; kingdom Metazoa; phylum Arthropoda; class Insecta; order Hymenoptera; family Platygastridae; genus Zelostemma; species Zelostemma sp. ZL-2020. The sequence continues at coordinate 6,608 of JABFQM010000067.1, read as the reverse complement.
GTCCTCCAACCTCGTCGCGTGTATCCTCTGCCACCTATTCTATTTTTTGTTTCTTTCCTCGTGTTTTCTTCCCTTCTACCTGTTCACTTCACTGGTCTCGGAATCCCGCAAAGCCTGTTTACCTTTGTTTTTGCTGGACTTCTGGACTCTTTCTAAGCCCAAGCGCACGATCATTAAGATCAGAGAAATCAGGGGGTTTCGGCGAACATTTTCACTGACATTTGGCGCTCGAGGTTGCACGTCGCACGTTTCTTGCACTCGTGTACCTACGAAGACTGAAAGAAAATTATACGAAGAGAAACGATAAGACCGGGGAGGACTTGCGAAAATACCCGGCTCGTGTTTTACCGGGGTAACGAAAATTACAAGTAAAGGGCGTGAGCAAGCAAATGATAGCACAAACCTCATGACAGCCGCAAGTTTGCAGACAATGTCGGAACAACCTGCCAGACCATGTCAGTTTTACACGGACAGATTCCATCACGTTACTAGAAATTACTTTTGGTCTCGCATTTCCTGGACCTCTTTAATCCGTTTGTTAAAGTCAAATTAATGGAATTGAATTCCGCATTCCTTTTTTCCTCTTGACGGTGAAGAGAGAAGTGAAAAAAAGGGAACATTTAAAATGGCAAGACTTGAAATATCGACTCGCTGATACCTAATTTCAAGCGTCCCGAAGAATCCGAGGAATTTGATTTCGAATCTTTTCGTTAGTCGATTGCGCCGGTAACAGGCGTGACGTCAGGAATAGGATGAGATGCGGAATTTAATGTGTTAAACTTTCGTAATTATCGAATGTACCATATCCTCGAAAAGTTTCATAAGTAACGCGCTGCACCAACTCTGTTTTCAGGGAAGCTCGACAAGACGGCAAGAGTTGCTGGAATGCAATAAAGATGCTGTACCGGCAAAGCACGTTTGTGGCAAGAAGAAAATTTCAGTTTTTACACCGCATCTTTTCGAGCACGAAAACGAATAACCCGTAACGCTGAAAAAATTCTACCTCCGTAAAATCGAGAAATATTCTAAAAAAGCGCTTCATTGGTTCGAAAACAGATTTTTTTCTTTAATACGGTTAAATCGTTTGTGAAATGCTTTTTAGGAGTACGAAGAGCGTGAAATCATTTCATCTATACTGAACAGCAATTTAGCGCGATCATATAGGGGAGAGGGAGGGTATTGAATTTCAAATGTGGAGCTATACTATGACTTTGAATTTTCAGGATTCCTCCTACACAGAACTGTCCGTCGTGGAAGTACATTTACATCTTGTCGGGGCATGACGGGCGCCGTAAGATATGTGAATAATGCCAAAATTCAGAGCGATATTTTGGCTCGGGAATTTTGCTTTAATGTCGCATCGCATTTCTGATTATCATTATGAGTTGTTACATTATTACGTTATCACGGTATTACGAATATTAAAACTATTTCCCGGCATGTTTTCATCAAGATGTTAAAAAAGCTGGCAGAAAAATAGGTAAAGAATTTTCATAGCTGCAGTATTTCTTCTGATTTATAAAACTCCATAAAGCAAATCTCGTCAATTCTCTTGAAATATCCGTTGACTCGTTAAAGTGTGTGTGTACGACATAAAGGCCATGAGAAAATGAAATAAAACCTCGAGAATTATAAGTTTTTACATGTTATAAATACAAAGTTGAAGGAAATTGAAAAAGTTGATGCCAAACTGCTTTCCTCGGAGGTTTCCAACTGCCCAACTTTTTATGCTTTATCGGGTTCTCGCAAGTAGTGCTCGATCGGTTGGTTATGAAATAATGTTCATTCAATACTAAAACATATAAATGAGTTACAGTTACCACTTCGTTTCCTACGCGATAATGCTTCATCGATTTCTTTTTCTGTCTCGATACACTGCATCTCAAGCAAGAGAATTTTCATAGCGAAATGACGCTGCGAAATTCTTCCTCTTCGCGTTGCGCAAGCGATATAGAAGCTCAAACTCCGTTCAGCCAACTTTTAATTAACTCGGATTTTATATTACATACGGATTTTGAACATTTTAGAGTTTCGTGTTTCTTCGTTTAAACCTTTACTCCGTTATACCTATGTGCTACTTTCATGAACACGTAGAAAACGCGTTTATTACAGCCAACTCAAACATAATATCCGGGAAAACCCTTGCAACTCTATTTCGTGGCTTTTAGCACTTTAAGGAGATATATGTAACACCGCCGTTTGACAGTCGTTCAATGTTTGTGACTATAAGAAAGTTTCAGTCCGCGATTAGTCGAGCATAACGGCGGCGTATAGCAATAAAATATAACCCATATTAGTTTAGGTAACTATTATATTAAACATAAAAAATCCACGCAGCTGCACAAATTCGCTTTTATTAAATTCACGGCCTTATCTCTGATATATTTTAATACTTATATATTTTCCCGTTTTACGGGAAAAGCTTCGAATAACATGGTATTCTACATTCGAAGAATACCATGATTATCAGCGTGCTAACTCGATTCGACCAAGGTTCATCTTTTTCACTGACATAATGAGATATGATGTTGGCGAATATTTCTTTAGTCATCACTTTATTCGGTCTTTTTATACCTCATCAACGTACAACGTGAACCGACATGAAAAATTATCCGTGGTTATAGATCTAATATTCGTAACCGACAATCAGAGCGAATCCTGACATAAAAAATGCACACACTTTGCGAGGATAAAATGTATCCCGGACAAAGAACTTTTTCGCCTCGTTTGTAACTTTGTGTGTGTGTTATTATGCACTAAATAATTACAATCTAATAACTGCGATTGCCAAAATGCCTCGAGTTAAGCAAACTATGCGGTTGGGAATCAAACGCTGAGATCATACTCCTTTCGTGCAACGCGTGAAACAAACTTGCTGTTATTCGCAGCACGTAATAGACTTCGGCAAGATGTAACTTGACTATTACACGTAAAACAGCGAGGTATTCTGAAATACCTTCGCAACATTGTTCCGAACGTGTGAATAAACTTTACCCTTCTCAAGAGGTCTCTGGCGGAAGTAGACAATTGCGTCCCAGGAGGTTACAATGGCGGTTTTCAGCGAAATAGAGAGCTGCGAACTTGATTTACAAATACTTGAATCGAAGCATCTTCGGTCATGACCTATCGTAATTATTGCAATTTTACCAACGGCAAAGCATTTTACGGATGAATGATGCAAATCCACGGTTTGATACTCGGTTTTTATTTCTTTGTCTTTACGAAAAATGCAGTGACAAGTTTTTACGAAATATCGAGCAAACTGTTTTTTTGCTCCAAGGTTCTCGAACGAGTTTACCGTCCGATGTTCCAGCCAGGCGACGTACTTGAAAAGTTATACATGCCGGAAAAATTGTAAACGGGTTCCACATTTTAACAGTTTAAGGCTTTGGCAATAATTTGTTTCTAGGTTAAAATGCAATTTCCAGTCAAATTCGTATTCGCTGAAACGTGAATTCATAGTCAGTTGGAATGTACGTTTTATTGCAATTTCAATCAAACAAAATTACATTGGCTTCTCGAAATGATTTGTAATCGTCCTAGATTTAACTATTGTAACCGTCATCGGAATAAACATTTAAAATTCACTAACTCGTTACGCAAGGAATGAGGATAAAATTATTAGGAATAAATTTTTATGGTAATATTTGTCCACGAGAATGTCGTATTGACGCAATTTCCGATTCAGGCGTGGATAACGCGAATCACATTCAACTGCAGGAAAATTCACCAGCCTATCTTATCTTCGACCCAAGAGCGGAGCGAAGAAACGCGGGTATATACGCCTGGGTGAGTTGGTTTCGCACACCCATATCCCCACGACACGATCCCTATTTGTTTTCCATCTTGTACCAATGGACCTCCACTGTCTCCCTGTAGATAAAAAGGATGTAAAACATTGTGGGGAAATATGCATTGAGTAATGCAAAAAATTACTTTCTTTTTCTTCCGCGAACAAATTTGTATTAGCTGAAAACATTTTGGGAAAATGAATTTGAAAAATGAATTACCGAGCACGCATCTCTTCCGCCTTCTCCTACATAACCGGCACAAATCATTCTGTCAGTGATCAGATTGTAATCGTAAAGTTCTAAACAGAGCGATTTCGAGACGAGTAGAACGTCAACTTGGCGCAAATAATTGGATATTGCCCTGTCCCAAACTCCCCACCCTGTGACGGTGGCTTTGGTCCCGGCATCATAACGGTCCTCGGACGATGCTAAGGAAATCGGTGCCGCATTTTCGTCATGGAAAGTAATCGGAGTTTCCAACTAAAACACGGAAAACCTGTGTGATACACGAGGGGTATAGAATGTACTTTATTATCCGCGTGTTATGGCGAGCTTTATTCATACGTGTTGAAAAATCTAGCTGAAAAATTGCCAGAACTTTGCAGAGTTCATGGAATGTATCATCGGGAAACAAAATGAAAGTAGAAATTATTCAAAAATTGTCGTGGCGAACTTACTTTTATTAGAGCAATGTCATAGTCTGGATTGTTGAAATCGTAATTTTCGTGGATTATCACATCATCCACGTCGTATACTTTTCCCCTCCCACTCAGTGTCGTGCTGCCAGTCTTTATTGAGTAGTCTTTATGAAATCTGGATAAAGTAACCATAATTCAAGTCGAAAACTTTTTAGAAAGCATTAGAAATGGACGAGGATTAGTGGTTATTAATCGGTTGTTTTTTCATCTTACCGCCTCAAACAGTGCGCGGCACTTAAAATATAGTTTTCGTCAATAATTGAGCCCCCACATATGTGTTTTCCATGGTAGCGAAGCGATACCTGTTTTTCAGGATTAATTTTTTCTTCAAGAGCAGTTTTTGAGATTTCTCTGTTTCTGAGATTTCGTTTTAATAAAGTCGAATAATGGATGTGTCAATTTTACGTTTTGCAGGAGTGAAATTTCAAAATAGACAATTTGAGACCTGATATGGGTGATCTTGAATAAACGTTGTCTGGCCTCCGATGATTCGACCTCCATCGTTATCGTCGTCACTTTCTGTTAGCACAAAACATACGAAACATGAATTATTGCCTCTTTATTCATTTTCTGCGATACTCGAAGAGTATGAAAAATTGCATTCGCAGATGCGGTCGTGTACGTACACATCACTTTTATGTATCGCTTTTCATCGCAAGCTTTAGAAATAATTTTCATTTCATTCTCTTCTTCAAACTTTGTTCCGAGTAAATAAAAAACGAAATCTACGTACACGCGACTCAAATGTATGATAATCGACAGGTTTTATGATGATTTCAAGTATAAGTACCCGTGGCGCGTGTGACTGTGTGCGTTTGAACACATGACGCAATAAAAAGAAAATAAATAAATCGCTTAAACATAACGGGAAGCTTTCAGAGACTAAATCCCCTCGCAACAATCTTTTCCCTTTTAAACCTCGCTAATACAAACAAATGCTCATGGACAGCAATATTTACGACCACGTTAAACAGCGCTGGTGGTGTTTCGATGACAATTGTTTCTGCAATGATGCAGCAACCAAGAATCCAAGGTTCTTTCTTTCTCTATGGATTCTTCCTGTTGTAACGAGATGGCTTTTTTTCTTCGCAAACGAATGTATCGCCCATGGTGAAATTCAATAAATACGAGGGAAAAAAGTTCGCTCAATTTACTGCTCATTAAGTTCGTTTGAATCGACGTTTCGTTGCTCGCGGTTATTGTAGAAATTTATGAGGTGTGAAGCAGTAACTTAAATTATATCGCTATTAGACCCACAAATTGCGAAGAGCTGAAAGTCTGGTGTCGTTTCGTTCTTTAACTGGCATTAAAATGTGGCCAGAATTATGCAACAGGCAACCGTCCATTGAATCGATAACTCATTCAATTCTATACAACGAATGTTTGACGCAGTAGTAACAGTGCCAATAGTCTGACAGTAAACACGCGGCTGTTTGCGCAAATCAAGCAATAATTGTTGACATTGTTTGTCACGGAGCGCCAAAAGCTTAATTAAACCTGCTCTTTTTTAGATATATTTTCATTGATTTATACTATAAAAACTACACAGAATGATGTAGAATTTTATAGAGATATCGTGTTGACAGAGGGAAATTCATTGTTCGTTTTTTAAATAGAGATTTAATATGTTATGGCCCCAGTAGGTTTAGGTTTGTGGAGGATGCATTGAGGTTGAGTTTGCAAGCCAAGTCCGCTTCCGGGGCCAAAAGGCCGAAGTTAAATCGATAAATAAATAAGACTATAAAAACGAAGGTTTCATTACTTAAGTCTTAAATGAATTATCATTAATTTTATATCGTGAAAGATAATTCCAGTCGTTCGTTATTGGTCTTCTTTATTACCGTGATCGTGCATTAGTAGTACACCACCCTTACACAAGAAAATCTGGGCCCAGTAGTCACGACTGTTTATAATTTTATAAGTACCAGTATTTCGCTTAAAAGTGGAAAATTTTCCAAGTCCGCTAGCAACAGTAGCGAGCCGTGTGTAGCAGTGTTTATGTTTCATCCATGCAAAGCGATCATGTTCCAATGAATAGCGTGCGGGAATAGGAATCGTGGGGTCTCGGGTTCAAAATTTCGATGCGGAAGAAAGATATCAAAGTTGGGAAAATAGCTAA